>PRKT01001937.1:26508-37911 GCA_003671525.1 Saccostrea glomerata | reverse complement strand
CAGGGAGGGGGGTTCAAAATATTATGGCCATAAAATATTGAGTCCCCCTGTCCTTCTTATGTTACAGGGAGGGGGGTTCAAAATATTATGGCCATAAAATATGCAATAACCTTTTCTCAGCTTGGTAAGCAGTAAGTTATAAAATAAATAATTTACATCAAATAGTTTCAATTTATATTTTAGTGAAAATAAATAAGAAGATTGATACATGTAACTGTTGCACTTCTGACTGCAGTAAAAATGAAAGTTAAACCCTGGAGAGAAGGCAATAATTTTTAAATATTTGACATCATCAAGTTATTTCTAAAAAAAAGTGCAATATTTTTATTCTTAAACTTAAAAATTAAAACACATGAAATTATTTAAATGGTTTATATCTTGCATTATTTCCTATTAATGTTTATGAGGTCAGACCAAAAACATTTTCCTATTAATTTTCCTATTAAGTTTTATTGCACTCCTGACCAAGACAATGGGGGTCTTTAAATTGGAATTGGGAGGTGAATATAACATCATCATTTATTCTTGTTTCTATCAAATTGAGGCGATTAAAATGTGTTTGGTCATATTTTTAATTCACCCCTGTATGCATGTTTGGATCTAATTTTGCATAATAAAATATGTAATCAGATTTTATTTTATTCAAGCTGTATTTATACATTATTCATAGATATACATTACTTCTCTTTGAATGTTTGTATACTTTTCAGCTCTACTGGTCACAGACCAGAAAATAGTTTATCCGATAGAGCAGCATCTGTCTGTCAGTAAACATATTTTTTTTAAATGCTACTCCTATTCAAGTTCTGACTGACACAAGACTTTTCTCTTAATTTTGAACCCCCTCCTTGATAAATTAAAGGGCAGGGGGAGTCAATATATTATGGCCATAATATTATGAACCCCCTCCTTGATAAATTTAAGGGCAGGGGGACTTGATATTTTATGGCCATAATATTTTGAATCCCCCTCCCTCTTAACTTAAAAGGACATGGGGTTCAATATTTCATGGCCATAATATTTTGAACCCCCTCCCTCTTAACTTAATAGGACATGGGGGTTCAATATTTTATGGCCATAATATTTTGAACCCACCCCACTTAACTTGATAGGGCAGGGGAGTTCAATATATTATGGCCATAATATTTTGAACCCCACTACCTCTCAATTTAAAAGGACAGGGGGACTCAATATATTATGGCCATAATATTTTGAACCCCCTCCCTTATAAATTAAAAGGGCCGGGGGGACTCAATATTTTATGGCCATAATATTTTTAACCCCCCTCCCTCTTAACTAAAAAGGACAGGGGGACTCAATATATTATGGCCATAATATTTTGAACCTCCTCCTTGATAAATTAAAGGGTATGAGGACTCGATATCTTATGGCCATAATAATTTGAACCCCCTCCTTGATAAATTTATGGGCAGGGGGACTCGATGTTTTATGGCCATAATATTTTGAACCCCCTCCCTCTTACATTAAATGGGCAGGGGGACTCAATATTTTATGGCCATAAAATTTTGAACCCTCTACCACTTAACTTGATAGGGCAGGGGGATTCGATATTTCTCCTTGATAAATTAAAGGGCAGGGGGACTCGATATTTTATGGCCATAATATTTTGAACCCCCTCCCTCTTCAATGAAAAAGGTAGGGGTTCGATATATTATAAGGGGGTTCAATATATCACAGCAAAAATGTGAACCCGGGTTCAAAATATTATGCGATATATTGAACCTTGGTTCAATATATTGCGGTATCATTTAAAATATTATGCTACACTGGAAGAAAAAATTCCGGACTACAAGACGGCACAGTTAACATTTATCAATGAAATCAAATCCCACTACAAAGGAGATAGTTAAGATCCATTCATCCCTTGACATTAATTAGTGGAAATGCATCCAGTCAAAGATTAATTAATGAGTTCAATGTAGGAAAGCTAGCTGTCTCAATCATTTCTGTTAGAGCATTTCTGATCAAGGAGTTCTTATCTGTGTCCTTTAGGACTTAGACAGAAGAACTGCTGGTCAGTTTAAATAGCAAATGTCATTTGATTGCTAGCCTTCTATTTCTAAAATCAATTTGTTATTGATTAAGTTTTTAATACTAATTAGTTAAATTGATATATTTAAAAAAAAGAATTGAAAATACATACATGTTAACCTATTGTGATGAAAAATAGGAAGATTCGGACCACAAAAGCGGTAGCATTGCCACGTTGTTTTACGCTTGGGTTTATGAAGATATATTGCATGTAAAATACATGTATGGCTTTAAATGAAAATACAATAATTAATCTTAAATATCTATTGCAAAGAAATAGACAGAAACACATTAAGTTTGACAGAAATCATACATATTCAAATATTTTTTATGTTCATCATTTTGCTTTGATTGGCTACTTTACTTAGCCTTTTGAAGAGTGATCTTTGCTGATATAGCCTAGAAGCCATAACTCTGAATGTTCATCCAGTTGTCAAACACAACAAATTATGACAAAGTTTAATCTTGATCTAAACTAGTCCCTATCTTTCGTTAAATGAATCGGATTTCCCGTGATGATCGAAAACGAAAGTAGAGATGTGCCTCATGGTTTGGTCAGTCGAGTGATTTTTTTTTTACTTTATTGATAAAATTGCGAGCTCCTGTGCTTTATAGACGATGTCAAACGTTTTCATACAATTCTAAAATGCTGTATCTCCTTTTTCATTGCAGTAATGTCGACGAAAATTATTGTAACCAATGTATTCACTGATTTTTGTGATGTTGACTTTGTCAAATACGTGCTTATAATCTATGTACACATCGGTACAAAAAAAGCGTTTGTATGATTCCGGTGTAGCATAATATTTTGATACCGCGATATATTGAACCCGGGTTCGAAATATCGCATAATATTTTGAACCCAGGTTCACTTTTTCGCTGCGATATATTGAAACCCCTTATAAAATATTGAACCCCTACCTTTTTCATTTAAGAGGTAAGGGGTTCAAAATATTATGGCCATAATATACTGAGTCCCCCTGCACATTTAATTTTACAGGGAGGGGGTTCAAAATATTATGGCCATAAAATATTGAACCCCCCTGCCATTTTGATTTAAGAGGGAGGGGATTGTCCGACCATCGGCAGTCAGTTTATAAAGACGGTCGTCCGTCGTTCGACAATAAAGGTGTTCATTATTTCGGCCGACGTTTAAAATCAAACTGTAGCTCAGAGCTCGATGATCGGGCGACAATTGGCCGACTTGTGAATATTTAACCTTTTAAGGATACATAACACAAACAAAATTTTGATGCATGGATTGATGTATATTTTTTGAACAGAAATAATATAAATAATTATTCCATAAGATATAAAGAAATCTTAAATATTCGTTGCTGCTTAGATATGCACCATTTGTCGTTTTCATGCAATTCCATACAAAATTTTGCACTCATTTTCAACATTGAATCAGAATTTTATAAGATTCTGCCACTTTGCCTTGCAAACATTACTCGCGTCACCTATCTGAATAAAGATCTATGAAAAATATTGCTGATTTCTGAAGAAAAAAAAAATGTTTGTGTTATTTATCCAAGTCATCGGTGTCCCTAGGAAATAATGTGACTGCTCCGTGTCGCCCGGTACTGTGTCGGCCGATCATGTTCTTTCAGCCGACAAGAACAGAAAAATTTAGTCGCCCGACCATCGTCTTAAATGTGACCTAGGCATAATGAATACATGTACTGGTATAGATAATTCAGGTTAACTCTACCTGTACCCCTTAGAGGGCCCCTTAATTGAGTGTGATAATTAAATAATTTCATAATGAGTAGACGTTCAGGGAACACACCTTACCAACTATGGTACTATACCAATTAAGTAATTATCTCACCTGGAAAAATTCCTGTTTTGCACACATTTTTCTGTTCCTGAAATTCAAATGCAAAAGGGGAAATTTGAAACGCTTTGAAATCTGCACTTTGGTATTAATCTACCATTTATGATGAAATAAAATTTATGATAAAATTTCCAAAAGTTTTAAATATGTGTCTCCAGGGTCAGTGGTTCGTTTGGGGTGGGGGTGCACAACTGGTTATAAAGTTGGAGTGCATATTCTCTTTGTTAATCTGATTTACCTCTGGGTATGAAGTAAATTTTAAAAGAATAAGCCAAGTTTATAATTATGATAGGCAATGGCGCCTCTTTCAAAATTGTGAATTTCATGGCCTCCGGTTTAAAACACACACCAAATTCAATTGTTGGAAAGTTGTTAAATGATACTCAGGTGACCTATAAGGTCCGTGGACCTCTTGTTTCTTTGTTCATCTGATCTCCCTATGGGTGTGAAGTAATCAAAGTAAGCATGCTTAATGTGTACAGCTATGATTAGCAAAGTTGTCTCTTTCAAAATTGTGAATATCATGGCCTCTGGATTAAAAAAAGAACCAAAGTCAATTGTTGGAAAGTTGTTGCATGATACTCAGGTGACCTATAAGGATCTTGGGCCTCTTGTTAATTTGATCTTTTTGAGTATATTATGTTTACAGAAAGAACTACCTGAAATAAAAAACAGGAAATGTGTATATTGATTCATGTACCATTTACCAATCAATTCTGTATTTTGATTGTCATTATTCTTATTAAAACAGCATGATTACTATTTTTTCAGAAATTCCAGTGGAGTTAATACCAATAGTGGTAGAAAAAGATGGATCAGAATCACAGACATCATCCTTTGCTGAGGCTTTAAGAAGGAGTCTTCTAGATTTCAGTGCCAAAGCTTCAATTTTAAAAAAAGTTGGACGCTACTTTGATTATGCAGTTCCGGAAGAAAAAGTTCGTGGAAATACCAGTGTCAATGTTCTATGCAAAGTTTATAAGGAGTCGGACTTGCATGAATTTGAGAAACGTTATTACGGCGATCAACTCGCAAAAAGTCTTGAACAATATTTGATATCTGTGGGGTTCCATTATGATTTGAATATTGGATATGGACACAAAAAAAAGGAATTCAGATTGAAAGTAAACATAGATAGAAAATGCTTTACACAGAAGCCAACTGACTTTTCAAAGATGTTTAGGTATGAGTTATTTAAGAAATAAGGTATCATTTTAAAACACCTATCGGGATATAAATACGGGTTGGTCACAAGATTAAATTCCATAAAGCCAGAATATCCATGCAAATTGTGAGTTAAAAAATTTGTAACTCGCAAATTTTTGTTTTCAAATTTTCATTGTAAATTTCACCCAGGAAAAAATGTATCTGACATCCCCAATTTTAAAACCCATGTCTGAAGATCAGGCCTAAAAAACGACCGATCCATTCAAATTACCTCGGAGTGGATTTTTTAAAACCTCATGCAGAAAATTGTGAAGTTTTTAAAAAAGAAATGGATAGATAGTGATCTATTTCTAGAAATGAAGCTTTCATTTTAAAATTGCAAGTTGTCTTTTGAAATTGCGAGTTCATTTTTGGAACTCTCAATAATTTGCGAGTTGTAATTTTAGGGAATTTCTACACCTGTGGGGATCCAAGATAACTTCGCTATACCCATGAATTCTCAATATCCTTGTTCGTACTAAATGAGTTTTGCTGTATATTTTGTACTTTGGTTCTACCTAAGGAGCAGATGACCTTGTTTATTTTGAGGTTACTAAATTAAGGGCTGATCTCTTTTGTGAACAAAGGAAAATGTCCAAACAATATCATAGGAGCTTAGGTTCAGAGATATTAAACTTGGTACACTAATGTACCGTCCACTAAGTAGATAACGTCTTTTATAATTATACTATATGTTACCGTAGATACTCGCCTATAAGTCGGTATTTTGGGAGTTAAATTTTGTTCCAAAACCCTATGTCCGACTTATAGGTGAGTCATCAGGAGACTTTTTTTCTGGACTGTGAAATGTCGCATTCTATATATATTTCTGGTGACTATTGAAGAGCAAAGTCTGGAATACATACAAACATTAATGCATTCAAAGATTATACATAAATTACAAATATTTACTTACTGTTATGGATTTATATTTATCTTAAGCATGCATTGCTTTTTAGCTCTACCGGTCATAGACCAGAAGAGCTTATGCGATAGTAATGCGTCCGTCCGTCTGTCTCCGTCTGTCTGTCTGTCTGTGAACAATTTTTCAAAATGCTACTCCTCCTACAGTTTTGATCTGAAATCAATATAATATTGGCATATAAGTAGACTACACTAAGATACATAATTCTGTGTATCGGTTTTTGATTTCGACGAACAGTGTTGGCGTTGTTACTAAAAATAGAAATTTCTGTAAAATTCTTTCAAAATGCTACTCCTCCTACAGTTTTGGTCTGATTTCAATATAACTTGGCACACAAGTAGACTACACTTAGATACATAATTCTGTGTATCGGTTTTTGATTTTGACGTACGCTGTTGGTGTTGTTACTAAAAATAGAAATTTCTGTGAAATTCTTTCAAAATGCTACTCCTCCTACAGTTTTGGTCTGATTTCAATATAACTTGGCACACAAGTAGACTACACTAAGATACATAATTCTGTGTATCGGTTTTTTGATTTCGACAAATGGTTTAGGTGTTGTTACTAAAATAGAAATTTCTATGAAATTCTTTCAAAATGCTAATCCTCCTACTGTTTTGGTCTGATTTCAATACAACTTGGCACACAAGTAGACCACACTAAGGTACATAATTCTTTATATCCGTTTTTGACTTCAATGAACATTATTACCTTGGTTAATAAAGATAGCAATTTCTGTTACTCTCAAAATGCTACTTCAAATACAGTTTTAGTCTGATTATAATATAATGTGGCATGCAAGTAGACTACACTAAGAACATGAAAAAACTTATTCAAGGATCATTATTCTCTTTTGCGCTAGTGTAAAGTTTCAATTCCCAACTGCTTAAGTACTTTCCTCTTCCTTTGCTATAAGTACAAACCAGTAGAGCTTCAGTCTCGACAGAGACTTCTGGTTTGTGTAATGATTTAAAATTAAATATCGGTAGCATTTCGAGAAATATTAATTAAAACCAGGTCGAAAAAATAAATGCATTGATTAACAATTCTCAGCTGATTCTGGCAAAAAGTTGCACCGATTTATAAGCGGGTCAATGCCAAATCCCTTCAAAATAACCTCAAAAAATACAACCGACTTATAGGCGAGTATATACGGTAAATACATATATATGTACTAAAATCTGATTGGTTTTAGACACAGGTTCAAAATCAATGTTCAAACTATACTCTGTACATAAGCAGCTATCGTCTTTTCAATAGTTGTAATCCCTTTGCATGTCAGACATCAAACTTTTTTTACTGGCATATCCCCTCAAGAGTACAAATGAGTTTCCAAATCACCTAACCGGTAAATTTTAAATCTAAAGCTTATCTTTTTCAAAATTGCCTCACATAAGACATACATGTTTTTAAAAAAAATTTCTTAAAAGGGCATCAAAGTTGGAAGTGGAGGACAAGTTGAAGAGGAAGCATGAATCCGAGATAGAAGAAAATACAGGGGTAAAAATGACTTGCATTTATCTTTTTAAGCACCTTAGTGCTTTGAAAAAAATGAGAAAAGGAGCTTGAAGTGTGTTTTTTCCACAGGAGTTCGCGTACCTATCAATATTACCGAAATTTTCAGTAAATAAAAAAAAATGTTATACCTATGATAATAACACTCCTTGTGTTATTATTATAGGTATTTCGTATTTTTTTATTTACTGAAAATTTCGGTAAAATTGATAGGTACGCGAACTCCTGTGGTTAAGTTTTCCAAAACTTACTTTTTTCTTTGTGATATGTAGAGCATGAAAACAAACAGAAAATACTATTTTGAGGCATCATTTTAAATGCATTGAGAAGTAGAATATGTCTCTTTTTTCTCAGAAAAAGCACACTTAAAAAAAGAATGATGCAGTAGCTAGACACATACTTGTCCTCAAACATTTCTGGATGGGTCTGAAATGTTCATAGTCTCAGAGACTCGTGATACTCAGGAGACCATTCAAGAGTTTCCATGGGCCTCTAATGTTTCTTGATATTCTAAATTTTATTTAACATATGAGTAACAATTAGAACTAGTGAGTACTGTGAAATAACTAATTTTCGTGGGGTTTAATTTTCGAAGTTTTCAAGGTATGAAGAGACCCACAAATTTATGTCCACAACAAAATGCAATTTTTCACATATATTAATACATGTATTACTGAACAATTCTAAAAGCATGAAATCAAATCCCCTTGAACCAACATCATTTACCTCAAACCACGAAAATTTAACCCATCAAAAATATCTGAATATACTGTATTTTGGCTTTGATTCTCACAGCAAATATTTTGGCATACATTTTATTTCAGCAAAAAAATTCTAACTGATATGTTAGCTAACATTTTTAGCTCACCTGAGCTGAAGGCTCAATTGAGCTTTTCTGATCACATTTTGTCCGTCATCCATCTGTCTGTCAATCCTTCTGTAAACTTTTCACATTTTCAACTTCTCAAGAACCTTTGGGCAAATTTTAACCAAACTTGGTACAAAGCATCCCTGGGTAAAGGTGAGTTCTAATTATTAAAATAAAGGGCCTTACTTGGCCCCCTTACAAGGGGAGATAATCAAGAAAAGACAAAAATAGGGTGGGGTCATTAAAAAATCTTCTTTTCAAGGACCACTTGGCTAGGAAAGCTGAAACTTATGTGAAAGCATTCTTGGGTAGTGTAGATATGTTAAATGATGACCCCAGGGGGTAGGGCGGGGCCACAATAGGGAATCCAAGTTTTACATAGAAATATATATGAAATTCTTTAAAAATCTTATTCTTAAGAACCACTGGGCCAGGAAAAGCTGAAACTTATGTGAAAACATCTTTGGGTTGTGTAGAATCTAAATTGTTAAAATCCTGACCCCTGGGGTTATGACAGGGCCACAATTGGGAATCCAAAATTTTCATAGAAATAGATGGGACAATTCTTTAAAAACCTTATTCTTAAGAACCACTGGGCCAGGAAAGGCTGAAACTTATGTGGAAGCATCCTTTGGTAGTGTAGATTTTAAACTGATAAAATTATGACCCCCAAGGGTAGGGTGGGGCCACAAAAGGGAATCCATGTTTTACATAGAAATATATTGGAAAAATCTTCTTCTCAAGATCCACTAGACCAAGAAACCTGAAACTTTTGTGGAAGCATCCTTGGGTAGTGTAGATATTAAATTGTTAAATCATAATCTCCAGGGGTAGGGGGCACAATAGGGATTACAAGTTTTACATAGAAATATAATATGAAAAATCTTTAAATTAAAAATCTTCTTCTGAAGAAACACAAGGTCAGGAAAGCTGAAACTTATGTGGAAGCATCCTGCGGTAGTGTGGATTAGAAAGTATTTAAGGGGCATGTGCACCATTTCAGCTTAAATTTCAAAATTTATTTTTCCATTTTTAGCTCCTGGTCAGAGACCAGAAGAGCTTATGCGATAATATTTACATTTGCAAATGTTTTCCTTTATATAACACTACTGAAAGCAATGCGTATCTATAGGGTGAGTTTACCATGCATCGGAAACATACCTTGCTTCGGACAACTTTAGGCCATAAACTCTCTTTCAACTTAAGAGTTCTGTGTATATATTTGTTTCTGTCTTAAAAATGAAGATAAATGTCCCGATAATGGCCTTGAAGTTGCGTCATATTTTACATCATCAAAATGGAATAACCAGAAATTTTATGATTATGCAATTTTTAGAGATATCGTTCTTTAAATTCGACTTCAACGGAACGAGTCTGAATTCAGTGAATTTTGTCAAAGATTGGTAATTTTACCTAAAATTTTAAAGAAATTTCTTTTCAATGTTTGTATAATTCTTTTTAGAGCTGGTTTTTATTAGTATGTTCATTTCTCCGTACATCGGACACAAATTAACCATGCATCGGACACTTTCCGATGCATAGGTAATTACTACTGTTTTCATACAGAACCCAACTGACAGAAATAGAAAATAAAAACTCTTAATTTTCACTCAAAATACAAGTTATCGATTTATGACGTCTAGAATCTGACTAAATTTATTTCTACAAACCAGAGTATGAAAACCCATGAGAAAAAGGCGCAAATTACCTCATTACAAGCATTTAAAGTAATTTTAAGGCAAAGTGAGGCATCTTGAATCGTTCTACATTTGATGATATTTTCTCAATAAAAGGCATATAAATGTGTCCCAAATTGATATTTTATTCACAAACTAAATGTTAAGCTCCATTTTCATAATTTTCCGTCGGTAGCGATATCGCTAGAACTTGTTGAAGTAGAAGGGTGTCCGATGTATGGTGAATTCACCCTAACTGTATAAATACAGGTACGGGGTCAAGATGTCATAGATTTGCGTCTGAATAAACGTTCGACGTTATTTCTCTGTGAGGTCATAAAGGGTCGACACGTGTTCAGATGATTACATACATGCCGTTGGGTTTGAATAATTACGCATAACACTCGTTAAAAGTTGCAATCAGGCAAATATAAAGTATGAATAAGTCACAAATGTAAATATAAGTAATAAGGTATCATTTTAAAACATCTATCGGGCTATAAATACGGGTTGGTACAAGTTTAAATTCATCATAAAGCCCTTTGGGCTTAATGGAATTTAATCTTGTGACCAACCCGTATTTATATCTTAATAGATGTTTAAAAATGATACCTTATTTCTTATAAGTAATGCGTCCAGCATCCTGTCTGTCTGTCTGTAAACAATTTTTCAAAATGCTACTCCTCCTACAGTTTTGGTCTGATTTCAATATAACTTGGCACACAAGTAGAATATACTAAGATACATAATTCTGTGTATCGGTTTTTGGTTTCAATGAACAGTGTTTTAGTGGTTATTAAAAATAGAAATTTCTGTGAAATTCTTTCAAAATGCTACTCCGCCTACAGTTTTGGTCTGATTTCAATATTACTTGGCAAACAAGTAGACTACACTAAGGTACATAATTCTTTGTATCGGTTTTTGATTCTGATGAACGGTGTTGCCGTGGTTTCTAAAAATAGAAATTTCTCTGAAATTCTTTCCAAAATGCTACTCCACCTACAGTTTTGGTCTGTAACTAAAAAAAGTTACAAAAAAGTTATAACTAAGTTATCGGAGTTTGGAATGGCATGTTTTAAGTGAGGTATAATTTAGTTATAACTTAGTTACAAAAAAGTTATAACTTTTGCATAACTTTTCACCTTTTATTCAACATAAATACAGCAAGTACATAAAAGTTATAAAAAAGTTATAACTACAAAAAGTTATACTTATTAAAAGTTACACAAAAAGTTATAAAATAGTTACAAAGTTATACTTTAGTTATACCCAAATAAACAGTGGAAAAGTTACAAAAAAGTTATACCCAAAAAAAGTTATG
>PRKT01001937.1:0-24772 GCA_003671525.1 Saccostrea glomerata | reverse complement strand
ATCCATTAAATAACCCCCAAAACTTGTAAATTTATACTGGTAATGCTTGAAAATGGCTAAGTTCAGAAAAGTTATGTTTTAGTTATACATGAAAATGACAAAGTCCAGAAAAGTTATGTTTTAGTTATACATGAAAATGGCTAAGTCCAAAAAGTTACATTTTAGTTATACATGAAAATGACAAAGTCCAGAAAAGTTATGTTTTAGTTACACGTGAAAATGGCTAAGTCCAAAAAGTTACATTTTAGTTATACATGAAAATGACAAAGTCCAAAAAAGTTACATTTTAGTTATAACTTTTTTGTACCTCACAGGCTAGGTATAACTAAGTTATACTTTAGTTATAACTTAGTTATAACTTTTTTCGGTATGGGTTGGCACACAAGTAGACTACACTAAGATACATAATTCTATATATCGGTTTTTGATTTCAATGAACTGTGTTGCCGTGGTAACTAAAAATAGAAATTTCTGAGAAATTCTTTCAAAATGGCCATAATAAATCAATTGCTAGATTCTCATACAAATTTTTTTTTAAATCTAGGCGGGTGGGCGGCTTTTATTTAAATTTTTCAATTTTGCAGATTTTTTATTGACCTGGTCAATCGGTGTAATTTTATCAACAATACCCGAATAAAAGTCATAGTAAAGGTTCAATTATCTCTTCATATCATCACCAATCTTTTTCAACCAATGACCCCTGTTTAAAATATATATGCATGACGTATTACAGCAATTACCATCTTTTCAGCTGTCAGAATCATGTGACTTTCACAGAATTTAAAACAAAAATAGAATGGTAGATGAATACCGATCCAGATCAGAAAAACAGAAATAAAAAAAAATCAAGGCGGGGGTATAAAATCGAGGAGGGCGGGGATGAGAATCTAGAAATATTTTTATTATGGCCAATGCTACTCCTCCTACAGTTTTGGTCTGATTTCAGTATAACTTGGTACAGAAGTAGAAAAGACTATGATACATTATTCTTTATATCAGTTTTTGATTTCAATGAATGGTGTTGCCGTGGTTACTAAAAATAGAAATTTCTGTGAAATTCTTTCAAAATGCTACTCTGCCTACAGTTTTGGTCTGATTTCAATATAACTTGGCACAAAAGTAGACTACACTAAGTACATAATTTTATTTATCGGTTTTTGACTTCTATGAACATTATTGCCTTGGTTACTGAAAATAGAAATTTCTGTGAAATTCTCTCAAAATGCTACTCCAATTACAGTTTTTGTCTGATTATAATATACAGACCCTAAACCGTGCTACTACACCTCAGAAACGAACCGTACCGTTCCGTGCAGAAAGTGTACCGTATCGTGAACAAAGCATACTGTTCCATGCACAAAGCAAAGTGTTCCGTTCACAAAGCATACTGTTCCATCCACAAAGCGAACCGTTCAGAGCACAAAGCCTACCATTCCGTCCACAAAGCGTACTGTTCCGTGCAAGAAACGAACCAACCTTTTTTTGGTTAATTATACAAACCACGCCCCTAATGATTTTTGAATCATGTAATGACCAAATAAGTCATTGTGGTTTATTTCTCGGTACGGCGCCTGTGAAAGGAGGATGGAGGTTGTGTCTGCCTGTTCGAAAACACCATTATCAAGTATCATGCGTCTGGGCCTTGAACTGTAAAAGTAAGGAAACTACTCGAAGCAAACTACAACTTCAAAACAACTAGACAGAGTGTAAGACGATTCCTTATTTGCTATAAATTAGGTCAACTGGTTGTGTTTGTGGTCACAGGTACAGTACAGGCCACGAGTTTTTCCCGCAAAACACGTACGGGGCACAGTGGACCTCGAACAATGTCGGCGTCTTTGAAGTCTTTCATTTTCGTACTTTTAGCAAATTAAATCAATTTCCTTTTGAAATATTAGTTGTATTAAAATATTCGTAATTTAACTATACAGATATTTAAACTAATATTATAAGATGCCCCAAAATTCAATATAATCGTGCTCGTGCCCGAGGAATAAAACCCTCCTTTAATATGTACATGTACATTCATGTTTCATAGTCCCATAATTGTATTTGACATAAAAATAGGTTCAATAGACTACATTACCACTAAGATAGAACACGCTTTCATGAATTAAGGTAAGGTTTGCGTTTACAGGGAGATAACTCTTGCGAATCACCAAAGCGTTTGAAACAGGCGAATTTAAACCAGCGATGCTAAGCATCTCGGTAACGAATTTCCTCTGTCATACTCAAGATGTTTGTTGTCACTTATTATTAGGACTAAAAACAAAGGACGTTTTTAGGAGAAAGTCTTATAACAAATCAAAGCATAGGAATCTTAGAAGCCTTTGAGATTAGCGTGATGCAGGTGGATGAACCAATAAAGGAGGACTTGTTTATTTTCGATACGGAACATGGCAAGTTGCACGACCATTCCGATCAGAAGAAAGTCATTGACGCATTGTGCGGTTGTGTGTTTCTCTCTTCACCACTACACTAAAATTTTAAGTGCGAATGGGAAAGATAAAAGAAAAGACCTGAGAGTATCCTGTAAAGTATTATGCTATATGCAGTCTGAACAGGAAAGAAAAGTCACGGTGCATTTGACCATGTCCAATGATGATGTTGACAGTTTGATTGTTGATAGTATTTTCATCAGGTAATTATTTAACTATTCATTTTACTGAAAGTTATGAATGATCTACTGACTACAGATTTAAAAACGATGAATAAACGGTACAAGGATGTCAGGATGTACGTGACTAATATCCCAACATTGCCAAAAAATAAAAATCCATACATTCAAGAAATTATGAAAAATAAAATCCTTGCTTTTTAGGCCTCATATTTGTAACATTATTGGAACAGGTATTCAATTGTTCAAGTTACCTTTTTAAATGAGGTTTGATTTTAATTAATATCTAATTTTCTAATTTATAAAAAGAGATACAAATTGTGCATGACAAGAACATTAATTTTCTTGATCAAGCATTTGCATTTCACTAATTCAATCTGTAAATTTCACAATAGTTTCATATTGATTCTTTATTGATTATATTGGAAATTTATTCATTTCATTGAGTGAATGAAACTCAGTGTAATATTCCTATATGCAATTCCAAAAATGCAATTCCTTAAATGTTATTGTAAAAATGAACACATATGATTTCAGATCATGGGTCATTAATTGGAATAGATAAGAACCAAAAAAAAGTTCTTCAGTGTTTCCTTAAAAGATTTGTGCCATCAATCAAAGTAGAGGTTATCCCATATCAGCTCAAGAATATTAAGAAAGTTGGATGGATTAAGCTAAGATGTTGAACCAGACATGGTAAAATCAATGGAGATTTGGAGAAGAACTTCTGACTTGTTATACCCAATGCATATTTTTATATGTCTATAGATTATAGAAGAAAATTTAATGTTTAACAACATCCTATCTAGTATATACATGCTGTTTTCCATATATTTAGAAAATATGTGTATGTGATGATTGCAGTGCATGCTCTGTTTGTCCATCTTTGAATTTGTTTTCAGTAAAATAAATGTATGCATCATAAGTATTAATTGAAGGTTGCTTTTGTCTATACTTACATGTAACAAATTTCTTAAAAGGGTTTGTAAAATTGCAAGGAAATTAATACATGAACAATTAAGATCAATATTTTTATTCATTAAATTTTGTTCTTACCAGGACCTAATATGCTCAAACAGGTATTTCTGAAAACTGATGAGTTTTGTACATGAAGCTGCAGTGTACATGTATAATTATATCTACTGTAACAGTTTAAAACATGACACTTGGAAATTGTAAGGTTGTTAATTTAGTAGGAATGATAAGACCAGTTTAGTAATCTACTAAAATTAAAATCTTTCACAAATACGTGGGTTGATCCAAAAGTAATGTCACTGTGTCAATTTCTTTCATATTTGGCGTCATATAATCAAAAATAATATACCAAAAGATGCATAAAAATAATTCTAATCAAATTTGAAAATTTCATTTAATAATGTTTACTTGAATTAATTTTATAGACGTTTAAATTATTAAACATAAGGGGTGTCGCCGCGTCACAACTAAACGTCACGTTTTAAATTTAAATTGTTAGAATGAAAAAAGACAAACACATTCAAAAGCATCTAAAAAAACATCTTATCTTCCAATATTTTAAAAGACAACATTTTATGACATTTTCTAGTTTTAAGTTGAAAATAAAATGACGTCATTGCTTTTTGATCATAAACATAGTTGTTTTAATCTGCTGGATTGAACATTAGAAATGTCAAAATGGAGAAAACCCGCTGAAACGATGTGATGCGTTTTTGCTTCAAAATTGGGAAATCGGCCGTAGAAACAGTTACAATGATAATCCGACACACAGAGGATAGAATGTGAATAAGAGACTTGTTTATAGATGGTTTCAGCGATTTTTATCGGGTCATGGGTCACTGAATGATCAGCAGAGGACAGAAAGTCCGAAAAAGGGAGGTCGGGCGGAAACGTTCTTGAAATAGTGTCTGACGTTGTCCAAAGAGAGAAATGATTAGACGGTTAGAGCGATATGAGAAACTTTAAGTTTTTCTTATGGTACTGTTCAAAGAATTTTTAAAAGAAAACTAAATTATGTATAGACTGAGTTTACAATGGGTGCTAATAATTCTTTTAAAAAGAGAAATATATGTGAATGTGTTCGTGAATCTCAAATATTTTTAATGAAACGAAGGGGAAGCGTTTAAGTGTATGACGCCGCGTATCCATCATAAATTATGACGTTATTTTGGCGCGGCGACTACCATTATTGCACTTTGTATATAATTCGATATTTTGAAAAGTATACTTCATTTTAATTTGATTTTTTCAGGACTGATTTAAAATATATATAGCTTTGATCATGTGTAATTTCGTTAATTTACGTCGACCAGTAGCATTTTTATCGAAGTTGTGACATTACTTTCGGATCTACCCTCGTACATGTAGTTTATTTTAAAATTGTTTACATTTATAATCTTTTAATTTTTTCTGTATTTTGATTTTAAAAAGGAGAAAATTTTGTTATATTTAAATTATTATTTCATGGATATCAAGGAGATACATTTGTATATCTATCACTGTAGTATTGTTTCTTTTTCCCTGTTCTTGACAAATATTTATCATAATGACAGTGTTATGTCATTTTGCAGAATTTGCCTTTTCTCTGAAATCAGAAGTACACTGTAAACTCATTAATAAAGTATGAATTGATGTCACTTAGAATTCATCTTTATTTTGTTCTGTCTGATATTTCAATTTAGATTCTAAGACTATCTAATCCAATGATTGAGCTAATGTCCATGAAGTGTAGAAATAGGTCATCTTTAAAAAATGTTTGGTTGTCGGCCTCACCAGACCGACTGACTAAAATGACCAGACTGAAAACTTTTTTTTAATGCAGGGCAATATTTTTTTCTTTTTATTCCTCTTATCCCCCTTAAAAAATGTTGCTGAAGATTTTCTCACCTACTGACCCAATAATTTTACCCTGAGTCAAGAGAGGGCAAACAAACATTACTTTAAATATGCATTTCTACTCTTCGAAATAAAGAAATAATTTAATTATAAAAACAGCAGCTTCGTGAATGCAATGCTTACAACATTTCACTCAAAAAATGGCATATATGTACTATGACAGTCACCAACAATAACTGAATAAAGATATTTTGCTACAAAGATGTCTAGAAGTTACTACATGTTCAAATAACTAATCAACATGAGGTCAAATTCATAGGCTTTTAATTGGTTTAGTTGCAACATGTTCTGAAGTATGTTTATATACATGTATTTCTAAAGGTGTTGCAGTATAATTCATGGACAATTTCATCAGAATATTCAGATGTAAAGATTGCCATAAATACTAGAGTTCTTCCATGGAATAAATTTTTAGACCATCATGAAGCACAGGAGGAGTTTTATTTTGAATATTTTTGGCCAATTTATGCCTAAAAACAATATCAAAAATAACATTTAGTCTTTAACATTCACCATGACAAGGTGATATCAATGTTGTCTTTAAAAGTGTAGAAAAAGCTTGTTTCTTATGTTCCGAACCCATAATATAGCCCCTGTTTCCATGGAAATAATATTGGGGACATACATTTTTTTTTAGTTCAAATTAATGAAAATGATAAAATTAATAACTTCATGGATTTTGATGGAATTGGTAGATATGTAAAACGTTGATTTTTATATTTTTGTTGCCATGGCAACGGTTTCACTTTATCAAGGAAAATTGAAAAATCTTCTTTTTTACCCAAATTTTCACATTTTTGATAACGGAAAATTAAAAGTTTAAATAATAGAAGCATGAATTATACTAATTCAGGTCATTTTAATAATAAAAGTTTGATAATTTATAAAATAAATCAATTTTTTCAATGAAAATAATATTCGAGGTGAAATATGAAATACGTTAAATTTGGCGTCTTTTACTAAAAAAATGGGACGGGCAATATCTTTGAAAATCACATTAAATGATGAAGTTAATCTCCCTGAATAAATTGATATATAGCATGTGTGCATATTAAACAAAATATGAGTTGGAGGGAGACGCAAACCTTACCTTAATTCCCTGGTTGTCTCCACTTTTGATTTTAATTTTGCTCATTTAAATTATTAAATCTTATCGGATACAAGATCGCTTTTGTCGTAAGTATGCATTCACATGTAGTGCATATCAGATGCATGATTTTACTAATGAATTATTTTGTAAGAATTTTAAAACATATATTAACTGTCTAGAGTAAAATTTAAAAAAGAACTGTATTAGACTCTCACATTAATTCTGTTAAGATTTTTACTATAGGCGAATCATTGGTGCAGTTATACTGTCTTACACTGAAAATCTGTAATCATGTAAAATATCTATTAGATTAAAATATTAAAATATTACATGCAGTTAACATGAAGATTTCTACTGAACTGACATAGATGATAATCTTACTAATAAAACTGTGATCAACTTTCATGTGCATACAAAAATCGGCAGCCAAATTTCTTGCAAATAAAATGTGCAAACTGCAGTATAAATATTACTTCATTCTGAAATACATCTTATGAAAAATGAAAAAAAAAAAACAGTTTGCGAAAAAATAAGGATATTTAAGGTTTGTTACGACTGCAACCCCATCCACTTTCTAGAAAGCAATATGAATTAGCTGGTTTAAAGTTCTTTAGAGGTCTGCAAAATGGTACGTTGTTGTAAATTTAAAAAATCATAATCTACAGGAAACTTCCTTATTAGTGTCTGAAAAAAGATAATTAACTAAATAAAATGAAATTAAAAAAAATATTAATCCTCTTTCAAGCCATATTATGTCGGTACCCCCCCCCCCCCCTAGAAGGCGATACTTTTGCGAATTTATGTGACTTTAAATTGTGCTTTTGTAAAAAAAGAGAAAGTTATATTTATGATTCAGGGATACATGCTTATTTATTTTTGTCTGAAAAAGGATAATTTAGGAAGTAAATTTGTAATCAGTGTTGCGGTTAAACCTGGAAGATGAGTTTGCTAGATGTCAGTTGAGTGATTATATACACTTGATGTGGTCAGAACAAAATAAATTGAAAGGTGTATTAAACACACAGACTTTCAGGGTCACCTAGCGTCATACCATTTTGATTGACATGTGATGCACGAGGATTTCATGCGTGCAGCATGCATGTACAGAGAACGTATTATTCATTGCACAATAGTTGTAAATGGGCTGATTAAATAGCATCATAGACTGAATAATTGTGACTTTGGCGATGTAAATAAAACGAAGAATGAGAATAAATACGTTATTTATTTTTTTTTTTTTTACAGATAATGTATTAAGGGGTTGCATCTCTCTCTCTACCCCCCCTCTCTCTCTCTCTGTGTCATTCACGACATCCTTTTTACAGACTTTACAAGAATAGAATAACTTAATAAAATAAAGAAAAACTTTTTAAAATAAGTACTTAATACACTGAAAGGATTATTGAAAACATAGATACTTGTCTGTGAAAAGAATGTTTTCTGTTACGAGAAAGCACTCGGAAATTATAGTATTGATTTCGTGTTTCTGCTGCTGATTTTCGTATTTGTTTACTGATATTTCTCTTCTGAAGCAAACGTTTAAGCGATAGATCTACAATTAAAAAAAAACATTATACATATCTAATTACCAGGAATAAAGATGAAGCAGGAATAGTCATATTTATTTCTTAAGATCAATCAATTAAAAATAATTTATATACATGTATGTGCGTAGCGTTATATGTATAGAACAAGTATATACCCAGTATATATTACTTCCTTTTAATTATGTTAAAACTTTATTTTAAAGAGAAAAAATAGAAAAAATATTTCATTTAATTTTTTTTTCCTTTTTAAAATGAAGGTTCAGCATTCGTAAAAAATAAGTACGGAAACATTTACAAGTTCTATATATATTAATACATATCTAAACATAATGCCAAAGATATCGGTGGGATTATGTTTTTTTTTCCTTTCATTTTTTTTTTTCATTTTTCCTCCATCACCGCTGTAGTGTAAATTTATGTTTAAATTGAAACCGAGAAATTTATTTGTTAATAACGGAAATATAATTATATACGTGCATTAAGTACTTCAAAAGTCATTTAATTTTAGCAGCCAATCAAGAATTAAAGCTAACAGGCTCCGCCCACTTCATTTGCATACTGTTTCCCAAAGCGTACCGTTCTCAAAACGAGCCGTTTCGTGCAAGAAACGAAACTTACCGTCCACAAAGCGTACCTTTCCGTGCACAAAGCGAACCATTCCGTGCACAAAGCTTACTGTTCCGTGCACAAAGCAAACCATTCCGTGCTCGAAGCGTACTGTACCGTTCACAAAGCGTACTGTTTCGTGCACAAAGCGTACCGAACCGTACTGTTCAAGTGGTGTAGTAGCACGGTTTAGGGTCTGTAATGTGGCATGCAAGTAGACCACACGAAGAACATAAAGAGACTCAATCAAGGACCATTATTCTATTTATTGCTGTTGTAAAGTTCCAATTCCCAACTGCTTTAGTACTTTTCTCTTCCTTTGCTGTAAGTACAAACCAGTAGAGCTTCAGTCTCGACAGACACTTCTGGTTACAAATATTTAACTAGGGTATTTCTAATGATCATCAAAAATTTGAACGCCAGTTTTCTAGATACAGGACAGCTGTAGAGCTCCAAACCTTTGTTATGTAAACAAGGCCAGTGTCTTCTTTTTGTTTACACAGGTTAATATACTAATATATGTTCGTTCAAAGTAGATAATTTCAAATAAAAGTTAATTTTAAATACGATTTGACAGTTACTTTTGTTTCGTTAAACTTCATTTTGTTATAAATATGATATTTTCTATATGTAAACAAAAACAAGGCATGCATGAGCCTTGTTTACATTTTGAAGAACATTAAGTTCTGTATCTTGTTTGTTAATCAACAAAATTTAATGATGTTCAAATTTTTGCTAATCAATAGATGATGCCTTTAAGGTAGGAATAGTTAACATTAAAATTGGTTTAAAAAAATCAGTTGAACAGTGTCCAGGCCCTTTTAAAATCATGGCAGGGGAGAGGGGTAGTGGGCCACAATAGATATAAAGAGAGGGGAAATCTGGTTAAAGTAGGTCTACACTCGGACTACGTCATTTATGAATAGTAAAACCGGAACCACTCTGCCTTTTTTCTGAGATGTGATTTTTTAACTATTTTGGTTTGACTTTTACTTAGCGTCTTAAATATCCGAAATGATTTTGCTCCAAGTCGGTCACATTAACAAACTTACAAACACGTATTCTACAGTTTAAGGATCAAGTAATTAAAAAGAGAAGGCTCAGGAACAACTTTCAGCTAACAGAAATAATTAGGTAATAAAACTTTATTTCTGTGAATGATGCATGTGTTATATGCCGCGCCTATAACACGGACCACAAACATGCTACATCAGAACATGTATCAAACTGTCGAAGTCAAGGCGACTATTGTCGAGCGGCCAAGTTGAAGCTATTAGTGATAATTCGTAAGAAAAGCAGTGACTACAATTACACTTGGACAATTTATAAATTTTACTAATCAAACATTACAAAATTTATTTTGAATAATAATTATTGCATAAGACACCCCCCCCCCCCTTCAACCTGCTTACCCATGAATCACAATGCAAAATTATCTTTTGAATATAAGTATATGACTAAAGTTTATTCACTTGCAGCATACTTACTTTCTGTATCAAAATCATCCAGTTTGTGAGAATCAGTCAATGACTTTCATTTTCATTGTCTCCAATTTACAGACAATGTGTTTTAAAAATTTTTTAGAGTAAAATAAGACAAATTTTAGGGACAATAGGAGTTGGATGTGTATAATTATTGTTTAAAATATGAACAACTTTGTTAATACAAGTATACATTCAAACATTAACAGTATTAAAGGAAAATGTTGCAATATATTACTTCTGGAAGAAGGAAATTATGGGGGTCCCTTTAGTGTAGAGCTCATACCACGAAAAGTAATGCATCAACATATAATTTTTTAAAGCTTATTCTTTTTCTTAAATATTATTTAGTAAAAATAATGCAAATTTGAGTCCATATTTTTTTTAAATGACCGAGATTGACCTGTAAAGCATATTTTCTCATATCAAATTTTGATACGTTAGCCTAACATAGTGCATCTATTTATAATAATTCATGCAAAACAATGATTATATATTGTTTACTAATATGTTTCTACTCTATTTGGGTATTAAAGTTGAATATTTAGGCTTTGATTCATTCATATACAACACAATCTAGGAAAGGTAAATTTTCAGTATTTTACATTTCGGGGTATATACCGGTACTCCGATAGGCAATAGCGGAAAAGTGAACATGTTGACATATAGTTTTTCATGTGTCTATCCATTGCTGGGATGTATGTCTATCTTAAAAAAGCAGATTTTTTAAGATTGAGCCCATTTAGTGCTGAGTGTAGAACTACCTTAAGAACCGCATCACCCAAGTTACTCAGGTGAGCGATGTGGCCCATGGGCCTCTTGTTAAATATATGTAAATAAAATCATCAGCTTTTGCACCTGCAATGATCTTGTTGATATCTGTATAAATTATTCAACAGGCCAAAAAAAGTCCAGGTTCTTACCCTGATAATAAATCTGTTGGAAGTCTCTCTCCATCTGGATACAACTCTCATGAAAAGGTGAGTCCCAATCTGTCTAAATGTTAAAAACTTAAGAAGTAGATATATATTATTGTGTGTGTAGTTTTTTTTGTATTGCATAATATACAGTTTCTATTTGAGTAGCTTTTGGTAGGTAAACTTTTATATGTGTAGTAAAATTTCTTATCACTAGCTGTAGGTAGGTAGTCTAACGGCATCCTAATAACATTGGGTGTCATAGAGGCCTAATTATGTTATTAGCTCATCTCAACGAAGTTGGGAGCTTATGTAATACCCTCGGCATTGGTGTCAGCGTCGGCGTCCCAGGTTAAGGTAAAGATTTTAGGGGCATTTTTCTTTTTAAGTACTTCTATGTCCTATATTGATTAGACATGCATGGAAGATGCTTCTAGTGTGTTTCATTGTACCAGTCAAAGTTTCAGATGCTGCAATTTCAGCAAAGGAATGACCAGGTTAATGTTTTTGGAGCAGGTTAACATTTTTGGAGCAGTTTTTGGTGTAGGATCATTTCCAAGGAACCATAAGCCCTATGTTGACCAAACTTGCATGGATCAGATACATCTAAGGATGCACACTTCCAAGCTTGCTTCGGGTGCTGAATCTGACCTACATTTTCTGGTTGAGTGAACAGGTTAATGTTTTTGATGCAAGTCTCATTTCCAAGTTACTATAAGCCCTATGTTGACCAAATTTGCATGGATGATACATTTAAGGATGCACACTACGGAACTTGCTTTGGATGCTGAATCTGACCTACATTTTCTGGTTGAGTAAACAGGTTAATGTTTTTGATGCAAGTTTCATTTCCAAGATACAATTAGCCCTATGTTGACCAAACTAGAATGGATGGTACATCTTAGTATGCATACTTCCAGACTTGCTTCGGATGCTGAATCTGACCTTTATTTTAGGATGAGTGAACAGGTTATAGTTTTTTGTGCAGGATTCATTTCCAAGTAACTATGAGCTCTTTAATGACCAAACTTGCATTGATGATACATCTAAGGATGCATTCTACCAGGCTGGCTTCGGATGCTGAATCTTACCTACATTTTCTGGATATGTGAAGAGGTTAAATTTTTATGCAGGTTTCATTTCCAAGTAACTATGAGCCCTATGTTGTGCAAACCTGCATGGATGATACATATTAGGATGCACACTAATGGACTTTCCGGTACTTGGGATGCTGAATTCGACACACTTTTCCAGATAATGA
The DNA here is from genome assembly GCA_003671525.1 of Saccostrea glomerata. Taxonomy (NCBI): domain Eukaryota; kingdom Metazoa; phylum Mollusca; class Bivalvia; order Ostreida; family Ostreidae; genus Saccostrea; species Saccostrea glomerata. The sequence goes on along the minus strand of PRKT01001937.1, from coordinate 12,382 downwards.
ACCAGGTAAAAGTTATGGGTGCAAGTCTATTACCAAGAAACTATCAGGCTTATGTAAACCAAACTTTCACAAATGATGCATCAAGGGATGAAAACTCTCAAACTTGTGTGGGAGAATCCTGGGGTAGTGTAGATTCTAAATTGTTCAAATCATGACCCCCATGGGTAGGACAGGGCCACAATTAGGGAATCAAAGTTTTACATAGAAATATATAGGAAAAATTTTAATAATCTTCATGAACCACTGGGCCAGAAGAGCTGAAACATATGTGGGAGCATCCTAGAGTAGTGTAGATTCTAAATTTGAAAAAAATCATGACCCCTGGGAGAAGGGCGGGGTCACAATAGGGAATCCAAGTTTTACATAGAAATACATGGGAAAAATCTTCTTAAGAACCACTGGGCCAGAAAAGCTGAAACTTGTGAGAGCATCTTGGGGTTGTGTGAATTCTAAAGTATTAAAATCATGACAGGGGAAGGGCGTAGGGGGCCACAATAGGTTGAATAAGAGGGGAGATCTGGTAAAGAGCTGCATCACTAAAGTTACTCAGGTGAGCGATGTGGCCCATGGGCCTCTTGTTAGCTCTTCTGAGCCAAAGGCTCAAGGAGCTTATGCAATGGCCATTTGTGTGGTGTGCGTCGAGCAGTGTGCATAAACCTTTTAGAATATGGGCCATAACTCAAGAACCCCTTGGCTAGGGTTGAGACCCTAAAACAAGGGGAGATAATCAGGAAAATAAAACTGGAAGTATTAGTTGCTAAATGATCTTCTCCTCCAGAAACACCGACAGATTTTCGCCAAACTTACATACAAGGGTAAGGATATGTTGAAGATTAAAAAATGTTCAAGGCATCACCCTGTAGCAAAGGGCATGGTCTCAAGGTCATTTCAAATTAACCAAAATTTACACTTAATAGAAACATTGATATTTTGCTTACTATAAAGAGTAGGATCATCAAATCTTGTAAGTTGATGCATCTTAGGACTTTATTTAATCATTTAATCATTTTAATACAAAAGTAAACTCAGGTGACCTATTGCTATTCGTTTTCGTCTGTCGTCGTGCGTCAATTGTCGGTCGTAAATTTTTTAACATTCTCAGCTTCCTCTCTGCAACCATTAAACCAATTTCAACCAAATTTGGCATAAAACATCTATGGGTGAAGGGGAACAAAAATTATAAATTTCATGATCCCTGCCCCCTGGGGCCTTAGAGGTGGGGCAATGTGTGGACTTAGGGTCAGGGTTCGTGTGGTAGGGGCACTTCTTATTATTGCTGAATATTACTGATTATTTAAAATGCAGTTTTTGCTCCCCTACCCTGCCTATAGGTATTAAGTAACCAAACTAAGCAATTGCTAAGTGTATAGTTATGATGATCAATGTTGCCTCTTTCTAAATTTTGAATGCCATAGCATCTGGCTTAAAACATTAATCAAATTCAATCACTGGAAAGTTGGTGCATGATGCTCAAGTGACCTATAAGGCCCATGGGCCTCTTGTTAAAAAAATTTTATGGGCTTTTGTTTTCAAATTGATTTGGAGGCATATTTTGGACATTTTAAGGCCTATGATCATCAAACTTTGTCAGTTGATGCATCTTGGGTCCTCAAACTACTTCAACTTAAAAGTTAGTCACTGTGACCTACTTTTTAGGTCATGTGAGTATACTCCGATGACCTATTGTTATCCGTTTTCGGCCGTCATGCAACGTGCAATGTGCGTATTATTTGAACGTTTTCAGCTTCTTCACTGAAACCCCTGAACCAATTTCAACCAATTTTCACATATAGCATCTATCTGTGAAGGGGAACAAAACTTTTGAATTTCATGGTCCCTGCCCCCCTGGTGCCTGGGGGGTGGGGCCAAAACCACTCAAATTAGTGCAATCTTTAAAAATCTTCTTTTTTACTCCTGGACATCAAGCAGTCAAACTGTTGTATGATTGTAATCAGCATTGAATCCTCTACCAAAATTGTAAAATTCATGGCAACAGGGTCAGGGATTCTAGTGCTACAGCGGGGCTATATTGATTGATTGATTATATACTGTTTAAAGTCCCTCTCCAGAATATTTCACTGATATGGAGACGTCACCATTGCAGGGAGAGATCTTTATCGTGCCACACCTGCTGTGATACGGGGCAATATAGATTATATAGTGAAAATGCATTATTTCTTTGAAATTCTTCTTTTCTGTTCCTGGGCATTAAATAACCTAACCAAGTGCATAGTTAAGTTGAATATGACTGCCTCTTCTAAATTGTGAATCTCATGACCCCAGGGTCAGGGGCTGTAGTGCTAGGGCGGGGCTATATAGATTATATAGTAAAATGCATAAATTCTTTGAAATTCTTCTTCTTTTCTCATGGGCCTTAAGTAAACTAACCAAAGGGATAGTTATGTTGATTAAGGCTGCCTCTTCCAAAATTGTTAATTTCATGGCCCCAGGGTCAGGGGTTCTAGTGTAGTGCTAGGGTGAGGCTATATAGATTATATGCATAAATTCTTTGAAATTCTTCTTCTCTGCTCATGGGCATTAAATAACCTAACCAAGTGCATAGTTAAGTCGAATAAGGCTGCCTCTCCCAAAATTGTGAATTTCATGGCCCCAGGGTCAGGGGTTGTAGTGCTAGGGCAGGGCTATATAGATTAGTGAAAATGCATTATTTCTGTGAAATTCTTCTTTTCTGCTCCTGGGTATTAAACCAATAAACTATTTACATAGTTATGAAGAGGAGGGATGCCTCTTTAAGATTTGTGAATTTCAGGGCTTCTTTTGTTAGGGCAGGGCTCTAATGTTTATATATTGAAAATGCATGAATTCTTTGAAAATCTTTTCCTTTGCTCTTGGGTATTATGCCAATGATCTAAGTACATATTTATGATGAAAAAAACTGCCTCTTCCAAAATGGTTATTTTCCGGGCCCCTGGGTAAGAGGTACATGGAAGGGGGGGAATTACATAGTCTGAAAATAAATTAATGCTGTGAAATCTGCACTTTGGTATTTATCAACAATTTATGATGAAAAAATATTCATTATTGATTGATTGTATATTGTTTAACGTCCCTCTCGAGAATTTTTCACTTATATGGAGACGTCACCGTATGCCTGTGAAGGGCTTCTAGAGCTGCCAACCCTTATGATTTTGGCGTAAGGCATACGAAATCAGCGTCTAAAATATGCCTTATGATTTCCCTCTGTATTCTTCTGATTTCGAATTTTCTCCTTTATAATTCTGGTATTTTCAAAGCTGGCTGTCTATAGTTTCTACTATTATAATATATTCATAATCCTTACAATGCTTGCTTGTATCATCGTTTCGGTTTTAGAAGGCCAAAAAAAAAATGGAAACATGCCTCGATTGCATGTCCATTTACATAACATCTTCAGCTACAGGGGGCGTAGGCGGTCCCTCGACCCCACCTTACTATTTGTCATTTCAGAATCTTGGCAGCTCTGGGCTTCAAATTTTGACCTTTACTCTGCTCTTAGGGCCATTGAGCAGTTAGGGATCTTTATCGTGCTAATGCCTGCTGCTGACACGGGGCCTCGGTTTTTAAGGTCTCATCCGAAGGACCCACAACTTTCACTTCAAAGTGCCAAGTGCATGGCGAAGGAACAGTTGCTACCCATTTCATTGACTAGGTCAGTCGCAGCCGAGATATGACCTCCCGATAACAAAACGAGCGCTCTACCCACTGAGTTACTGTGAACGGTAATAAAATTCAAGATAAAATTTCCAAAATTTTTAAATATGTGGCCCCAGGGTCCGTGGTTCCTATAGGATGGGGTGCACAACTGGTTACAAAGTGGAAATGCATTTTCTCTTTGTTACTCTGATCTACCTCTGGGTATTCAGTAACCAAAGTTAGCATCCTAAGTGAATAATTATGATAAGCAATGGTGCCTCTTTCAAAATAGTGAATTTTATTGCCTCTGGTTTAAAACACGAATCAAACTCAGTTGTTGGAAAGTTGATATGGGATACTCAGGTGACCTTTAAGGCCCTTGGGCCTCTTGTTGAATTTGATGGCTTATCTTTTCTTAAACATTTAAACCCATTATTTCAGACACAGAGAGGTCTAGAATCACCAAATCTTGTAAGTTGATGCATCTTGGGGCTTTAAAACATATTTATGAAAAGTAAGTCACTGTGACCTACTTTTTGAATTTTGCAGGCATTTGTTTTCAAATTGTTCAAAAGGTATAATTTGAATACTTTCAGACATATAATCATCAAACTTTGTCAGTTGATGCATCTTAGGTCTTTGGAAATTGTCAACCAAAAAGTAGATCACAGCGACCTACTCTTGACATTATTTGGCTATATTTAAGTATCTTAGGTACCTATTGGCTTAGAATCATCAAACTTTGTCAGTTGATGCATCTTTGGTCTTCGGAAAATGTCAACCAAAAAGTAGGTTACAGTGACCCACTTTTGACATTTTATGGCTATATTTAAGTAAGTACTTATTGGCTTAGAATCATCAAAAATTTGTCAGTTGATGCATCTTGGGTTTTCAGAGAAAGTCCACCAAAAAGTAGGTCACTGTGACCTTGTTTTGAGTTTTTATGGCTGTATTTATAATAAGTATATTTGGTACTCATTGACTTAGAATCATCAAAATTTGTCAGTTGATGCATCTTGGGTTTTCAGAGAAAATCAACCAAAAAGTAGGTCATTGTGACCTAGTTCTGAATTCTTATGGCTATATTTATGTATCCCAGGTACTTTTTGGCCAAGGATTGAGTTGAGTCAGTTGAGGCATCTTGGGTTTTCAGAGAATGTTGATCAAAAAGTAGGTAACAATGACCTACTTTTAATTATCTCAGGTACAGACTAAGAATCCTCAAACTTTATCAGTTGATGCATTTTGGGTTTTTGATGAATTTTGTCAGAAAAGTAGGTCACATTGACCTATGTGTGAAATTTTATGGTTATATTTAAGTATAAGGGGTACTTAATGGTTTAGAATCTTTAAACTTTGTCAGTTGGAGAATGTTGACCATAAAGTAGGTCATAGGGACCTACTTTTGTATATCTCTGGTACTTATTGGCATAGAATAAATTTGATCAGTTGTGTTCAAATGATGACACCTGGGGCTAAGGTGGGACCACAATGAGGGTTCAAATGTTTTACGTAGAAACATACAGAAAAAAAAATCTTCTGAAAACAGAAAAACTATGTTTAGTCCTACTGATATGGAAGCACCTTCAGGTAGTGTATTTTTAAGGGTAAGGAGGAGCCACAGTGGGGGATCAATTTTTTTTTAAAGAAATATTTTTTAAAAATATTAAAAGATCTCTACTGAAGAACAACAAAGACATTATTATATTATATTGACATTGAAGCATCATCAGGTAGTTTAGTATTCAAGACACCCTTGCTAGGGTTGGAAACCAGTACACAGTAAAATATACCATACCAAATAGTTACTTTCAAAAATACTGGTAAAACACTGTTTCATTTCATGTCAGTACTGATAACTGTTACTTATTCTTTTAAAGATTCTTATACATTCAAAATGATTTGAAAAAAAGATCCCAGACTTATAACAACAGAATTCTCCGCTTTGAAAGTGTAGGCTGATAAATGAAATGGACTAATTAGTATAATACTTGCCTTCTACCGCTGGTATTTGAGGTAAATCAATATTTATATAAAATAAATAAGATATTTTGATGAATCTTATTTCAATTTTATTAATAAAAACTGAAAATAGTCAATTAAAAAGGCAAAATTGGGATGTCATCTCTTTCCTTTTACATGGTTTTGTCATTTAGTGCTCACAAAGAAAATGGCCACATTAAGGGATCAGCTGTGATTTTAGCAGAAAATCAGATGTTTGTAATCTTAGTTTTTTTTTTTTTTTTATAGAAATTAAGTTTATTTGTTTTGTTTATCATTTATTAAAAGGTTGAATTATAAACAGCTTATAAACATATTTTAGATTAAAACATTGAAAGGTTGTTTTAAGTGAAAGCACATTTGTCATTAAAATGAACGCTGATTCTCATTCATCAAGGTAAAGTATGGTACCATTAAAAATACCATATCATTTAAAAAATACTGGTTTGGTATTGTACCGTTTCATCTAAACAGTATCCAACCCTACCCCCAACCTTGCAATATTTTTAATACTGAACCGATTTGTGCGTTTGCCTAGACAGTGTGCTCAGGTGAACGAGCATGGAAGAGTGATAGCACTGGAGTCAACAGTTGTCCCAGCTTGTGGTGAAACCCTGGTTCTTTCTGGACTCGCTGGGCGTAATAAAGGGCGATATCTCAGAGTTCATATGCCCGAGAGACCTCTCATGGAACGATATGGGTTAGCTCTAGCAAGGACATTGGTTGATTGGAAAACTGTGGTAATCTACGTTATGATGTATTATCCAAAGCAGAGGAATTGAAGATCTACCTACATAAACTTACAGCATTGAAGGGTTCTCTCTAAAAGGGGTTTTACCATGCCCTCGATCTCCTGCCATGGTTAAAGTGATTTGTGCCATGGTTAATAGAGCTGTGCCATGAATTGTTAAAATCATGACCCAAGGGGTTGGGCGGGGCCACAATAGGGAATCAAAGTTTTACAAAAATATATATGAAAAAACTTTAGATACCTTCTTTTCAAGAACTACTTGGCCAGAAAAGCTAGAATGTACCTGGAAGCATCCTGGGGGTGGTGTAGACCCAAATTGTTCAAATCATGACCCCTGGAAGTTGGGTATGACCACAATGGGGAATCAAAGTTTAGCATATAGGAAAAATCTTCTTCTCAAGAACCACTGGGCAAGAAAAGCTAAAACTTGCATGGAAGCATCCTGGAGTAGTGTAGATTCTAAATTGTTCAAATCATGACCCCTGGGGGGTTGGGTGGGGCCACATAGAAATACTTCTACTACTTTGAAGATCTTCTTCTCCAGAACCACTTGGCCTGGAAAGCTGAAACTTGCATGAAAGCATTCTAGTATAGATTCTAAATTGTTCAACTCATGACCACTGGGGGTTGCATGGGGCCACAATAGGGAATCAAACTATTTCAATAGAAATATATAGGGAAAAAAACTTATGAACTTGTGTGGAAGCATCCTGGGGTAGTGTAGATTTTAAGATGTCCAAATTATGACCCTTGGGGTATGATGGGGTCACAATAGGTGTTACATAAGGGAAAATTGGTTAAGAATAGCTGTCAAAGCTCAGGTGAGCTATTTGGCCCATGGGCCTCTTGTTTAGTTCTTCACTTCTTACTTTCACAAGAAAAATCTTCATAGTAAAATTGCTTTTCCATTTTCTCCAAGTGCCTTGCAATATTTACTTGTCTATGAAAAAAATTCAGTAGTGCTGGAAAAGTGTACAAACATTAAACAGGTCAAGACCACTTGATTTTCTGATTTCAGCATAAATTGCATGTAATTAGCTGTCTGTTTGTTTTACCCACTGATGAATGAGTTGCAATGCATTATGGGCTACTTCAAGTACTCATTTGTGATGAAAATATTAAAAGAGAAACCTGAATTGTCACTTGGAAACTCACTTTCAATTCTTTTTAATATGATAGTAATATTAGAATTGATATACCGGTATAATCTTTCATTTCTATGCTCAGATTATCAAAATTTGCTTTATGAAGCTTTGTATCTACTTATAATACATTGACCTAAACCATTGTTCAAAGAAACGTGGATGCTATCGCAGATAAAGCTTTTTAGCTCACCTGAGCCGAAGGCTCAATTGAGCTTTTCTGATCATATTTTGTCCATCGTCCATCTGTCCGTCTGTCTGTCTGTCCGTCTGTAAACTTTTCACATTTTCAACTTCTTCTCAAGAATCACTAGGCCAACTTTGACCAAACTTGGTACAAAGCATCATTGGATAAAGGGAAATTTAAATTGTTAAAATGAAGGGCCAAGTCCCCTCACAAGGTTAGATAATCAAGAAAAGACAAAAATTGGGTAGGGTCATTAAAAAATCTTCTTCTCAAGAACCACTGGGCCAGAAAAGCTGAAACTTCTGTGAAAGCATCCAATTTAGTATAGATTATATATATTAAATTGTTCAATTCATGACCCCAGGGGATTGGGCGAGGCAAAAATGGGACATCAAAGTTTTACATAGAAATAAATATGAAAAATCTTTGAAAATCTTTTCTCAAGAACCACTTGCCCAGAAAAACTGAAACTTATGTGGTAGCATCCTGGGGTCATGTAGATTCTACATTGTTCAAATCATTACCCTAGGGGGTTGGGCCAGGCCACAATGGGGAATCAAAGTTTTATGTACATAGAGATATATAGGAAAAATCTTTAAAAATCTTTTTTTCAAGAACCACTTGGCCAGAAAAGCTTAAACTTACGTGGTATTGTGTAGATTCTAAATTGTTCAAATCATGACCCCCAGGGGTAGGGCGGGGCCACAATGGGGAAAAGAAGTATATAGGAAAAATCTTTAAAAATCTTCTTCTAAAGAACCACTGGGCCAGAAAAGCTGATACTTATGTGGAAGCATCCTGGGGAAGTGTAAATTCTAAATTGTTAAAATCATGACCCCTGGGGGTAGGGCCGGTCCACAATGGGGAATCAAAGTTTAACATAGAAATATATAGGAAAAATCTTCTTCTCAAGAACCACTGGGCCAGAAAAGCTGAAACTTTTGTGGAAGCATCCTGAAGTAAAGTAGATTTCAAATTGTCTAAATTATGATCAGTGGGGTAGGGTGGGGTCACAAGATATATTACAAGGGTGAAATCTTGTAAAGAAAAGAATGGTCAAAATTTCTCAGATGAGCGATGTGGCCCATTGGCCTCTTGTTTCACGTGTCTGATATATGTTTACATAGTTTTAGACAGCAGTATAAGGTGTACAATTATTATTTATTTAACCCCTCAAAATTATCAGAATTTTTTTTTGTACATGCAAGCATCAAAGCATTTGTATGGTTTTTGAAGCAATTATTAATCATCTAAAACAACTTCAATATGAAATGTGAGCATGGAGAAGTGTCTTTGAAATATTATCTTTGAATTTTAGCCGTATAAAGTGAAAAAGAAGCTTTATGGTTTTTCTCATGAAGAAGTAAAATATTATGTAGTAAACAGACAAAAACCAGGTGTTGCTATTGAATCATAATCATGTAGTAGAGTTTTGTGCATTGGGGCTCATTCAATTGATTGTAGAATGGGTGTGACCAAAACACCATCACATGTTAAAAATTGCCTTCCATATATGAAAGGTAGTGTACCCGACCTCTAAAATGTTGAGCCCTTTATGAATGTACAAAATTAAATATTTCCGTTTGATTTGAAATCTGTGGTTTCTTTCAAGCAGTTAATAATAAAATAAGCAGTTGGACTACATGTAATCAAACTTTACCTCTGTTGCTTATTTCCTGTGAAAGATAATTATTATTGTTGTATTTTTTTCAGACCAGAAGAGTATCATTTCGGATTCATATTCCTGGAGATGTTAAGAAAATTTTAGGAGTTACTCTTTGTAGTATTCTCTTCAAAGAAATTGACGGGTTTGATTTGGCAAATATACTTGATACTAATCTATGGGAAGTTGAAGTAGAAATTCCATCATATAGACAACATTTCTCCTATCATTACTGCATTGTATATGATGAATCAATACATTTAAATTTGAAATTTGTGAAATGGCAGCTGTTTGGCAAAACCAAAGTGTACACAACTGAAACTTTTCATTCAAATGCATCCCATCTGCAAATACAATTTGCTTTTCATGATTCTGAAGAAGTTGTGGATGGATACTTTTCCCACTGTCATTACATTTTTTTGTCAGTCAAAAAAGGGGAGGAACATGAATACATGACACAAATGGAAGAAATGAAGGACCTATCTTCACATTTGGATGTGGAAGGGAAAAAACGTATCATAGAGCGTATGATTAAGATTGCACAAGAAAAGCACTTGACAACTATTGAACATTGTGCAGTTTTTGTGTCTTTTTTGGTTCAGATAAACATTCCAGGCAAAGTTTTGCAAACATTTTTCCCTCCTCAGTTTTCTGGTACTCTTTTACGTTGGTGTTCAAGGGTGCCTATAGAGTTTATACCAAAATCACAGCAGAGTGATTACTTGAAGGTTATTGAGATGTTGTACCATTGTGTAGAGGGGGGTGCTGCAAATTTCCTGTCATTTTGCATCTATACATATCCACTTTATGATGCAGAAATGTGCAGCAAAATGCTGATCGATGTAAAAATTTCCAAATCTTCTATTAATAAGCTGCATGCAGATTTTGAAGTTGCAAAACATCATTTAAAAGCTTTAGTTCAGAAGATACTGCAGGATGCGCCAATGAATGGCGATCTGTCAAAAGAAATGAGTTTTCTGGAAAAACTGCAAAGAAGCCTTCATTTTGATTTACAGGTTGTCATGTTTGAAACCTTGAAGATAATTAATGCAGTTTTTCGGTCTACATTCTTGGATATTTTACATTCTGCTTGTGAAAGACGACTAGGAGAACTTTCTAAAAATGGAAATATACTAGTTCTCATTAGTGATTGGGAAAAAATGATGCGTTGTTCTGTTCCTTCTCTTGAGAAGATTCAGGAAAAGGCTGAAAAGTACCTCATTGAAAGTTTTGATAAGGCAGATAAAAGTCAGTTAAAAAGTTCATATCACAAGTTAAAAGATTTGTGTGTTTATGGATCACTGTTTGAGAATATTGATTCCAAGATAAAGCTGTTAAAAAAAATGGCTATATCATTAGATGAGAAAGTCCACAGCTTGGTTACATGTTGTTTGATGGAGGAAAGTTTTCATGATATTCCAGAGGAAGATGTGGAAAGTATCGTATTGACTTGGTTTGAGTGTGCAACAGAACATCATTGTGGAGGTACTTTCAAGAGAAATCAGTTATCAGATTCTCTTGTAAGTCTGTACTTCTATGTTGGTAAAATATTTTCTATTCAGTGGCTCTCTTCACATGATGCACTTCTGAAGAAGCTAGATAAAAGGGCTTTTGAATACTTGAAAGAAGTTGATGTAGAAGACATAATCAAAACAATGTCAGAGATAGAGAGACAATTTAAGGACGGAGCAACTGAAGACATTTTTAAATCACACATCCAGAAATTGTTCAAAGAAGGACTTGCAAATGGAGATATCAACAAAAAGGAATTGTATGGACGAACAAAAGCTTGTGTAGTGAATTCAAAGTAAGCATTGTTAATTTTATACCATATAATAAAATTTTAGCAAGACACAAATTTAGCAGTTTATTAAACAAAATTTTTATATATTTTTCATGAGATGGAATTACAGAGATTCTAATGTAGATGAAAGATGGTGTAGATTACCGGTAGGTTTGTTAAAGTCATGAATCTAGGGGGTATTGTCTGGCCACCATGGGAATCAAAGTTTTCTGTGGGCATAATTATAGGGGGAAAATCTTTAAAAAAATTCTTCTCAAGAACAGTAAAGCCATTATTTATATTGATGTGAAAGCATCTTAAGGTAGTATATTTAAGTTTCTTCAAATCGTGACCAATTGGCGTTGGGTGGGGCCACAATTGGAGGATCAATGTTTTTTTAATTATGAATACTGTATACAGGGTTAGTTTCGCCCTACTTTACTTTTACACTCGCAAACAATTTTCCCCTGTCTTTAATTGACCCAGTTACACTTTTGTTAAAGAAATTAAATTGTATTCTTTGAATTCGCCATATTATAAATTCGCCAAACCAAGGTAAGGCCGAAAATGAAATGGTGGCAAAACTTCCCTGTATACAGTAGATAGTAAATATCCTTGAAAAAATCATATCAAGAACAAGTATGAAACAGCATGGCATTTTACCTTTCTAGGGAAAAGATATCTTTTCTTTTTCTTAAACTGTGCTTGCAGAATAGTAAGACCTTATCAATCATAGAGCTACTGTGGCATGCAAGTAAAGTACACTAAGATACAAGATTTTTTTTTTTGATGAATGATGTTGCCATTGTAATTAAAATTGAAAATTTTGTAAAATTGTATTAAACGCTTTTCTTACAGTTAAAGTCTTATTGCAATCTTGTCACAAAAAGAGACTTAATCAAGGATCATTATTCTTTTTATTGCTGTTGTAAAGTTTTCAGTCCCAGCTGCTACTTTTCTCTTAAATCCTTCATTATAATATTTTGACTGCAATTGTATATTAATCCCATATGGAGGAAAGTTTATATTAACAGAAATTAACAGACAGGAATGTAATTTAATGCAATATGATGCATTTCAAAAGTATTTAGTCAAAAATATTTTCAAATGAATTCAGATTCATGAATTCGATCCCAATTTCAGTTTTGCAATGGGAAGAGATATCTGTTGCTTATTTTGAATGCACATTAATGTCAATATTTTGTCCAAAATTACTTGGATT
>PRKT01001936.1:16323-42223 GCA_003671525.1 Saccostrea glomerata | reverse complement strand
AAATTTCGAGAAGCATTTACCTACTCGTGAAAGTTATCTATTTTATATGTTTTACTTCGATAAATACATTAATAGCAAACTAACAACTAATTTATATTAAAGGTATTTTTTTCTTTTTAGAACACTCCATATTCTCAACTCAGTGGAATTCTTCATTAAAGCAGTCTTCACTCAGTGTAATAAATGTAATTTTAGCAGTAAGATAATAGAATATATAGAGGATAGACGCACTTTTCGAAGAATATTAGAAGTGTTAAAAATACTAAATAAGGTTAAATTTTATTCTTGGTTATCCCTTGAAATTTAAAGATGGCTGCGATATTGAAATTGCATAAGATAAGATTTCCTGACTTTTAAATCATTTGACATGTCTTAATAAGAAAAGCAGTGAACTAAAGGAAGATAGATGCATCAAACATTGCAGCACGCATCCAGAACGACTGATGTTTTCAAAAGAGCCAATATGAATCTGAGTGTTTATTGGTAGAAGATTGTCAAATGAAAAATTTCTTGCCAACTTTCCCTCGAAGGAATAATCATACACAAGTCAATTCAATAAATAAAACAACGAGAATTAGTTTAAATACTACTTAAAGGTTCCCATTCATCGTAATGAAATTTATATAAATGTTTATAAAATGTTCATAAAATTGTGGGAAAAACTCATCCATGCAACCACTCCTTGTTTTTTCGTATACCTAGTTGTAAAACATTAGATACATACCACTGTTTTTTAAAATAATAATTGTAATTGATAATTGGCCTAGATATAATACATTTCATAGTAAAGCAATCAGCAATATTTATTCGTATCAAATTTGATGTCCCTAAGTCAGGAAAAAGTAAGATTAGATATACAATTTGGTTTTCTTTCCAGCGTCTGATTGGTTAATATTAAAAAAAAGGAACGCAAATTTATTTTTGTTTAACTGGTTTGATTTTGGGACAGCCCCGACGACGACCAGCTGAATCATCCGTTTCCATGTTTATAAGAAGCACATCAAAAGGAAGGAATGTGAGGATAATTTATCTTAACATATTAATTGTATGCATCTTTAACAGGGATACAAATGTTCATGCATGTGGATAATATTTTAATGGTATGCTATCGGTCATTTTAAATGATTTAAAGTAAATAAAACTAATGAAGTTAATAAAAGAAATTGTGAAGCTCTTGTTTGTGTAAAGATAACAGAAATTAATTTGAAATACACCATCTTTTAGAAGTGGCATAGAAAACAGTTAAACAATATGACAAGTTCTTTAAAAACTGCAATATAATATATAGTGTCAAAAGGGTTTTTGAAAAAAATTATGACCTATTACAAATGTTAGACAACTGGTCATGAATGTATATCCAGTTGTGAGGAGGGGAAGTAATCTACAAATGTCTTCAACAGTGAAAAAAAGACCATACATCAGAATGAATAAAATGGCTGTACACAGAGATAATAATTTAGTTTCAATTGCCTTTCTGAAAGGTCATCACTTAATAAGAAATGTCATTTTGTAAATTAACAAATACCTTATAATTTGTGCATGTCACAACCTGATTTATAATCTACATTTTAACAAAAAAAAAAAACATTTTAAAAGGAATACATGATATTTTCAGATTCTTGTTTACTTATCATGGTTATAGACGTATACAAAGTTATGGGAGAACAAAGTAATATACACCAATTATATACATGATGTAATCTTTGAAATATACATTTACAATATGTGCAATGGTTAAGGGTTCAGTGTATGTATATAAGTGTACAATTATGTCTGTACATGTAAATCTTAGCTTAGTGCATGCAACTCTATTGCAATTTATAATGTACACACATTAAAAATTTTGAAATGGCATGAAACAAACAGGAACAAATCAGGAAATGTCCCATTTAGCAGGTTGAGAAGTTAACTATTGAAGATATTACCGATTCTGAAATTATGAGACAGACGTGCAGAGTTCAATGTTAAATCCTGTGGACGTCAACAGATGATCAAATGGATATTTTTGTGATTTTATCTCCATTTTTACGGAAATTGATAGAAACAGGGAGTTTCTTGGCAATGTCAGATTTAAGTGAGGTACTCTTACTGGTGCAACCCAAAAGAGTGCAAAGATCTTCTACCTGCTGTGTATAAATTTTTAAAGTGTTAGCTTCACTGTCAGTCTCCACCAGAATTTCCCCAAAAAAGCCATTGCCAGAACTAGCCTCTGTGTAGGATTGACCACATGTTGGACATTCGTTTTTTTCTAACTTCCTATTGGTACATTCCCCTTTCGTGCAACATCTACATTTATACAAAACATGAATAAAAGTTTGAAAGTATATAAAAATCAAATAATTACTGCAGGCTAAATAGACTTCTTAATAAAATGTATACAGAAATTATTTGAATAAATTATGTTAGATAAAGAAAATTGTGCATTTAAAAAAGGAGAAAACATACTTGTACACCTGTAAGGCAGATATTCCACGCAATAGTCCTTTTGATTTTGTACCACTCAACAATGATGATGCTTTATCAATGATATTATCAGGAATTTCCGGTAGACCACCTGTTCTACCTACAGTTGTGTTGTATGCAATTGAAATAATTTCACTGAAATATTTTTAATTATTTAGTTATTATGTGAATCAATTAAAGTTGTTTCTGATTTATCTGATATATATATATATATATATTTAAAAAAAAATTCTTCTCTTCCTCTGAGGGAATGTACAAAGCTCGATATAAGAATTAGCTATTTTTGGTTTGTAACAAATTTTTTGTATTGAAGTTCTCATGCTCAAGTTGCAACAACTGATGCATCTACTCTACAATCTACCTTACCACGTAGCCAAATGTATGTATGTTAAATTATTATATTTGTTCTTTTACTCAAAAGGAAATACACAAACCTACATAAGAATTAGCTATATTATTTATTGAAGTTCTCATGCACAAGTGGCAACAACTGATGCATTTACTCTACAATCTACTTTACCACGTAGCCAAATGTATGTATATGATTGTTTAATTTTTCTTATTTGTTCTTTATCTCAAAAGGAATTGCATAAAACTACATAAGAATTAGCTATTTTATTTATTGAAGCTCTCATGCACAAGTGGCAACATGTGATGCATTCACTCTAAAATCTACGTTACCACGTAGCCAAATGTATGTATGTTAAATTATTTTTATTTGTTCTTTAACTCCAAAGGAAATGCACAAACCTACATAAGAATTAATTTATTGTTTATTGAAGTACTCATGCACAAGTGGCAACAACTGATACATCTGCAGTACAGAAGAATGTTTCTAGTGAACTTCTAGATGTAAATGAGATTGAAAAAAAACCCGAGGAGTTTCTTTTAACAAAAACAAATGGCAAGGTAAAAAAAGAGTCTTTATAACATATGCTGCAATATGGTACCAGGTCCCAATACTATAGTGAGAATAGACATAAACAAGGTTACATTTTTTTATATCATGATTTTTATTTTTAATACCTGCTTTAATATAAGTACATTTGGAATCACATTTCAATTTAAACATGTGATTAATTTTCTTAATTTTAATTATATCTATTTTTTTTTTTTTGCCAAATGAATTCTCAAAAAGTAGATATTTTTGACATTTTATTATTTGTTAGCATAGCGAAAAATTTGATGAGTCATTTAAACGAAGGGCTCATGCAATATTCTTCTTACATATTTCACCTAACTCAGTCTAAATGCTTGCCCGTAAGAAGTAATTTCAGTTTGGTTTGGAGAAAGAGGCAGAGAGGAATTCAAGCCTTTTACTTTAGTCTGGTATTGCCATTTCAGATCTCCTTGATGATAATAAATGTCTATTGAATAAACTTAATAATGGAGCCCTACCCTTAAATTAATCCATTGAACATTGAATCATGAATTTTTCCTGGGGTGGTGAAAAGCATTTTTGTTCCATTTTAACGAGCGTTTTTACATGATAAGCAGAAAAAATGCATAACTTTTGCTACTACACTCATTACTTTCTATATCATTAACGTAGTCAGAAGGAGCTGCGTTGCAACCACTATTGAAATAAGGACCACTATTGGAATAATTATTTCAATAGTGGTTGGGAGTGCATTTCAATAACAAACATAGTATGTACATGTAACCACTATTGAAATACGACCACTTTTGAAATAATTATTTCAATAGTGGTTGAGAGTGCATTTCAATAACAAACATAGGTTGCAAGCACTTTTGAAATACGACCACTATTGAAATCATTATTTTAATGGTCAATCCAGTGTATTAATAATAGACTAAAATTAGGATGAAAAACGTAAGTCAGCATTTTACTCAATGATAAATTGTATTTGCTGACAAGTTCATTGTATCGACCATTACATTCACGAAATAATGACTTTAAACGAGACTGCTGATATTCTAGTTTCACCAACTTGTTTGTCAATCAATAATTTACCTCATTTTAGAAATTGTTCATACGTAGAGCATGCTTTTGCGTATCGAATCAACTGAGATATATACACTCCGTATACAGGTGATGAAGGTATATTAGCTTTTCCAACTTTGAATTGTATCATGCAATACATTCAGAGTTTTTGTCGCTTAGCTCATTATACAAGTGAATACGAATGAAAAATAGAATTTAATTATGAACAAGAGGCCCAGAGGCCACAGTGCTCACCTGAGCACATCGGTTAGGAAAAAGCACAAATCAGATCATAACTCAAAGTTAACTGAGATTGGGGGTCGGGCTTGAATTTTAACCCCAAAGGGGATCATTTTTTGAACGAACTAGAAGCTACATTACCTGAGGATGATTCTATGTAACTATTACTAATCATGGCTTTGAAGTACTTGAAATAAGATTTAAAAAGGTTTCCATATATATTCCTATGTTAAACTTTGGTCGGCCATTGTGGCGCCACCCTACCCCCGGGGGTCATGATTTGAACAAAATCGAATCTACACTTCCTGAGGATAATTTCACATGAGTTTCATTTTTTCTTGGCACAGTGGTTCTTGAGAAGAAGATTTTAAAAAGATTTTCCCTATATATTCCTATGTAAAACTTTGATGGGCCATTATGGCCCCTTCCTACCCCCCGGGGTCATGAATTGAATTGAATTGGGGTCCTTTGATTTTTATGAATATCAAAGGAAATTTGTGACAGGTATCCACTTCACAGCTTCCGTAGACATCGAGCGAAGGTTTGTTCAAAGTCGAAATCGAAATATAAAGTGTATATTATATTTATAAAGGATGTGTGAAAATATTTTTGTTGAGCAACCTTGCGCAGGTTAATACCTCTAGAAAGCGTGTATACTTTCACATGTAGCTTGTATTTGAAAATTACAATTAACCACTTTTTTTTTTAATTTAAAACAAAGTTCTCACTAGACTTTGGTAAATATCGACTATGTTTTACCGTGGCCTTTGACGATTTTCCGGGACATGTTTTAATTCATATACATGTAATCGCAATTTTTCTAAGAATTGTCATTGCGAAGAGCACACGAATCAATATAGTAGTAACTTTATATAAATACATATTTAAACTATTTCTTGTGTAAACAAAAACACGCAAACGATTCCAAAGAAGTTTGCACTTAATCTTAACAAATACCTGTACATTATACTAAGTTTTTTAACCACTTGAATATAAAAAAACCATCACACACTATCCGCGTTTTAGATTCATAAAAACTCGGTAAAAATATTGGAATGTGTTAACAGGAGTGCATAATTTATCAATAATATATTTGCACAAGTCATGTATTGATCAATAATCGATAAGTAAATTGGAATATTTATTACAGCATTTAGCGCGAAATTCAGAAATGCATAACGTGTCAGGAAGGTAGTATCAAGGGGAGGGAACTTTATCAAAAATTTTGACACTTTGAAAAACTTTGGCGAAAACTTTGACACTTTGATTTACTATAGTTATCTATAGTTAACTAAAGTATATTTTTGTTAGGGATAATAGAGAGGAAGAAGTAAAGCAATATTTTCCTTATGGGGCAAACTGAAATTATTTTTACTTGTATTTTTCTCCATAAAAATAGATTTTGTAGGTTCTGAAATCCATAATTTATTGAAACGTAATACTTTTGGAAATAAAAAAAAACTTACTCGGTTCATGAAAAAATTCTACGTTTGTCAATTTTCTACTTTGTTTTGTCAAGGACAGATCACTGTAACTGTTTTAAAATCTCAAATTTTGATAACTTTATAGAGGTTCCCTTATTTGACCTTAACTTCTTGAGAGAATACAAAGCCTTTGTTCATTGAAATAGCTAAAATTAAATTGACTTTTGGACATAAAATCCTTAGGAAATTGTCCCGAATGCACATTATTTTTTTTTTCACAAAATTAATAAGAGTATCTGATCGCCAACATTGTTGCTACCTTAAAATATGAACATCAATATAGAAATCCTAAAGATCACTTGTAATATAGTTGTTTCCTATAACAAAATTTTTATAACTATCTAGGATTTTTGTTAAAAATTACATAATGAGTAAAAATCCTGTGATTCTTGAAATAATATGTACCATACAGAGAAAGATATATGAATATTATGAGTATATTTCGTAGATATGACAACAAACCTCCACTGTAAAGCATGAAAAAAAAAACTGAACATGTAAGTGCCGGGAAAACAAAGGTTGTATCTGTCGTTTTATTGTTTTTGTGTATGGTCATGCCAGTTTTATTTTTAGCTCAAACTTGTAAACAACATTCAAATGGAGCATGCAAAGGTAAAAAGCATGTTCTTTTGAACTTTTCGATTAGATTCTATCAAAATTCTTGGTCTACCTTCAATCATTATAGGTACTTTAGACCATGGTTACCATGGTAACTTACTCAACTTTCTGTGCACCCGTACAAAAGAGTTCTTGTTATGGGGAAGACTGAAATTATTTTCATTGATATTTGAGGAAAACGGAAAGTATTTTTACTTATATTTTTCTCCAAAAAATAGATTTATTAGGTTCTGAAACCTGAATTAGTGAAATTTTCTGATAACGCATAATCTAAGAAAATGAAAAAACTTTATATGGGTCATACAAGCATTGTTACAACGCACTTTAAAAAATTACGCACTTTGAAAAAAATTTCAATGTGCGTTAAATATGGGACCAAGCTAAACGGGAAAGCACCAAGTGTCTACTTTATTTTGATTTATGAAATGGGAAAGAGGGTGATAGTTAATTAATTTATATAAGTACAGGGCCAAATTATGCATAAAATAGCTCTTGCTCTTTATATCAAAATGGTATGTAATTACTATACATGTACATTGAAGGTTCTTTGAGAATTCATGGACCTGAACGTATTTACCTCTCTTTGACCATGAAGTTTCTCAATATAAGGACGTTATTTGTTTGTATGATGGTGACTTTTTTTGGGTCATAAACTTTGGCTAAGCAGGCATCGGTGGTATCACAGATTGCAGCAATGAACATTTTTCCAGTTTTTCCATTTCGTTTCGTGTAATTTCTTAACGTACAAACATCAATAACTTTAACAGTTATTTGCTCTGTAATCAGAGTTCCTTTTTCTTTTGTGAAACAATTCAACAGTGATGGAGACATCTGAAAGATATGAAATATCTATGGAATGTCTTTAAGTTTTGTTTGAGTTAATGATGTGTAAAACACGTTGACATATTTCATGAAGCGCGTTCAATTCATAAACTTTCCCTTGTATTTAAATTTTACATGTTTGAAAGCACCGGGCCGCAAAATTACTTAATATTTGAATTTCTAGCTGCCTTATATCGTTCTATGTATATTTCTAAGCGTGATTGAACACAATAATGGTATTCAAATATATTTCAGAGTTGACTAAGTAGAAAAAGACAGCGTATTCAAATATAAGGAGATATATTACAAAGCTGAATTTATTTTCGGATCTTATAAACAAGTATTTTAAATATACCTTTTTTCATACTCATTCTTACTTTTGTTAGTCCATTATTTATACACTGAATTGACGTTGAAATTTCCCGTTCTTTTCCGATCATGACAAGGGTCACACAGCAGGTGTGACCAGTCGGCAGGCGATGCTCACCTCTTCATTAAACCTGAGACACCTCTGATGTTTCGGAGGTCCGTGTTTGCTCTGCTCTATTTTGTTTTATGGACTTTTGATCTTGAATGCTGTTCGTTATCTCCATATGTTTTATACATTGTAAACATATCAAATGTGGAGGCGTACTTTCAAAAGGATTCCGGGTGTCGCTTTATATCTCTACCTATATGGTGATGCACAGGTTCAGGGTGTAAACCAAGAGGAAACTAAGCAAAATTGAGCAGGAATGTAAGACGAAAAAGGCAAATTTATTACGCCCGGAAAGTATAAATTACTCCTGAAAAAATTCCCTGGAAATTAAATAACCCCTGAGGCAGAATAACGCCTGGAGAATCCTTATTTGTATATTATAATATGTGACATAATAATCTGAATTAAACCAGTAAAGAGTTGGCTCCTCTTAAGTCTGCATGAACACTGCCGAAACAAATGGTTTGATTATTTTCGTCAACATTTATTATAGTGATACAGTTGTGTACTTTGCCCTTTTCTTTTCCTTCATATGTCCGTCTTAAAGAGGTTGGGCAAAGTTCCTTTTCGACGAAGTATTACTATAAAACGGGATTATTCCTATTTTCAGTAATAAAAATGCATTACTGAATATGGGAATTTTCGTCATATTTTTCATATAATGCCCCCAATCGGTTAATTCATTACAAAGTGCATCAAAATACGATGAGTTGTATTTATACTTTATTAAACCAACCTCGCAGACTAAAAGGTCGGTCTTTTCGTGCTGCAGACAGGAGTCTTATGAGATTTAATCGTACGACATCATGAAAATTCTTCAAACGGATGTGAAAATTTCCCTTATAAGTAACTTATTAATTATTCAAAAACAGAATTAGAAAAAAATCATAGCTTGGTTTCGTGAAAGTGACTTCTCTTGATGATTTATAGGAATTTGAACTCACGCGCAGCAGTAATCTCTTACTTTTACTTTATTTTTCCCTGTTGATAAATGATACGAAATACGTGGGATCTTATAAAATCATTCATGCTTAAACCATACTTGAAAGACTATCGTTTCAAAGTTCAATATTGCAAATAATTATTTTCGTCTGTAAAATAAACAGACTATTCAAAATTAATTTAGCGAAGTCTTTTAAAGAATGACATAAAATTAAATCAGAACGAATAATTTCATGAACGAGTTAACAAATGCTGAATCTATTCAATTAAAAAAAAAATTACACAGATAAACTTGCGTAAGAAAGGAGTATTCCACTTAAGTACACTGTATAGTACCTTGGTCCCTTTCCCCCCTTTATTTTACAGAATATACCTGAAGATACGGTATTATTTTTATACTTATGATGTATAACATAGTATTTGTAATTATACAATCATAATTAATAACTTTGAATATCAAGAAATACAAGCCAATTTCCAAAACCTACCGCTCATATAAATTTGGGAACATTTTCTTTCGAACAGAGTACGTTTTTTTTTCTTATATGAAAATGTGCGGAGATATTTCAATCAGATAATATATACAAAGAAAGACATTGTGAGCTTTAGCATGAGTTAAGATAAATTTATATTATATAATGATAGCAATATTGATGCTTGTTTTTATTCCTCCTTCGGGGGTATATAGTTTTTGTCGTGACCGTCCGTCTGTCTAGCTGTCTGTCTGTCTCTCTGTCTGTCTCTCTCTCTGTCCGTCTCTCTGTTTGTCCGCAAAAACTTTAACCTTCCCCATAATTTGATTTGGTGGAGCTATGTCATTCATATTTCACGTCTGTTACCAATAACCTTGACCTCTTGACCTTGGAGATTTTAAATTTGCACTTGAACCTCGTCTATAATTTTTTAACAAAACGTTTTTCATACTTCACATATGTAATCCGTGTGTGAAGACGCTTTATTGGATTCCAAGAATCTTGACCCTTTGACCTTGACCTTCGAGTTTGACCTACTTTAAAAATACACCCTTGACCAAAATTTTGAAGGGTTAGGGGTAGGGATTTCATACTTCAAATTTTAATCCTTGTGACAAAACCATTCAATTAATACGAAGAACCGTGACTCTTTGACCTGGACATAGGAGTTTTCGCCACTTTTACACAAAAATTCCCAATTTGCCCAATTTTTAAACCGTAGATATTAGGTATTTCATAATCCAATCATCAATTCTTTCTAGCAATACCTTTAATTTGAAACCAACAATTTGGACCATTTGACCTTGACCTTGGAAATTTCCATACTGACGAAAAAACTTTTACCTTGCTCATAAGACTCATAACTTTTGAACAGTAAGGGCTAGGGCTTTCATTCTTCAAATATATAATTCTTGTGACAAGACCTTTCATTGGATATCAAGAACATTTACCCTTTGACCTTGACCGTGAAGTTTTACCTTCATTTTACAAACTTTAACCTTGGTCATAACTTTTAAACGGTAATGACGAGCACATTCATTCTTCCCATATGTAATCTTTGAGACAAGGCCTTTCTCAAGAAACCAACAATCATAACCCTTTGATCTTGACCCCGGAGTTTGTTCTATCTTTAAAAATGTCATAACCCTTGAACAGGTGGTGCTAAGGTTTTATATTTCACAATTGTATATCTTCTAAAAAGGCCTTACTTTAGGTACCAACATATTTGATCTGTATTTGAGAATGCTAATTCGTCCTTATGTTGCCATACAGGGACATCAGTGTTTCACGTACAAAAACATCTTCTTTGTGTCTAAATTTGAAGCCCTTCACCGGCATACGGTGACGTCTCCATATGAGTGAAAAATTCTCAAGAGGGACGTTTAACAACATACAATCAATCAATCTTTCCATTGTACATGATTGAATAAAATCATTAAAATCCACAAAACACTCAAAAGGTTTGAATTCGTGAAAAAAAAATATTTTTATGTACATCATGTTAATATGCCATTATGGTGCTGGGACTCAGAAAGTGCAATTTTATGACTAAGATGTGTTATATGCTATTTGAGTTCCCCTTTTCCAGACTCCCATTTTGTAACTGTATTTTTACTTTTTTTGTAATTTAGTTCAATAAATGACATATTGCACTTCTACATGATGTTATTTGCTTTTGCCTGCTTTTAACAAAAAAGCTCTGTCATTTGGAAGGAGAACTGTGGAACATAAAACATAAAAACAAATCCACAAAACACACACAATATATTTTACCCTTGAAAACCGTCTATCTAATACGAGATCAGCTAAAATAATGTAGCGGTAATGATCGGTCGAACTTTGAGAAAATGTAGCGGTAATGAGTTGAAATATTTATCGATTTAGGGTTATGTTTACCTCCCAGAAAACATCTCATATTCTTTGTAAACACAATAATAAAGATAAGCCATAATCTTAATTGACGGATTTGACACAGAAAATAAAAAATCAATGCCTCCCTTTTAGCAAATCTACTAGCTTGGATCTTAATTCCGCAATATCTTATTACACTGTCATACAGAAAAACACCATCTAGTATTCAACACCTTGTATGAGCAATTGATCTGAAGTTAATCCGATTAACAAGATATGGGTTGAAACACACGACCTTAGGGATTTTTTTTCTTTATGCCTATAGAAAATTGACATATCGTGCATCCACCACTTTTAACAGATTGAACCACCCATAAATAACTGACATATCTTGGATGCGTCACTTTTATCTAACTGTAGAGCCGCCATATTGAATCTAGCCTTAATCAACCCTTAATCCGATTAGCAAATTATTGGTTGAAATGCACATCCCAAAATTTATTGGTCCAGATGCCTTACACCTCCTTATACTACTGCTATAGCTCTATTGTCTGAAAATACAGCTACATTTCTGAAGCAAGTGAAAAGCTGGACACTTATACTTGTACGATGTACGTGATACTGACAGCCTTAAAGCATACACAGAAATACGGAGAAAATGAACAATATTTCAACCATAAAGACATTTCAAACAATACAGATCACTATCAGCGCAAAGACGGACCTTTTAAAATCCAAGGTTGAATTAGGTGACATTGATCCTTTTTATGCCAGCACCTATCCCGTTACGAGACCGTTGCATATACGGTGTCATCGTAAGGACAGATCTCCGCGTCTTGACTCCGCGACGTACATGTAATGCATGTACATGCAGTTGAATTATATTATTTATGTATTTAAAGAAATCTCATGAAAGAGACTTAGTTTATATTGTACTTTTTTTATAGGTTACATTAAACCTTATTCGTCGGCCAGTCTGCCTATCTGTCAAAAAAAACCCTTTATATTTAATAATAACTTTTGAATGAGTTGAAATGGGACTTTCTTATTTCACATGTGCATTATTTGTTACAAGACGTTTTGAGTTGGTCCCAAATTTAACGCACTTTGAAAATTTTTTTTTCAAAGTGCGTTGATTTTGTCCCAATTTTAACGAACTTTGAAAATTTTTTTCAAAGTGTCTCTTTATAGGTGCATAGACACAAAGATAATTATATTTTCCAAAAACTTTTGTATATTTTTATTTATAATTTTATTAATTGCAATATAATTTTACAATTTTATATCTGTGTCTATGAACCTTCAGGATCATGAATAACGGACTGGCACTTTACTCTTGCTTCTGTGTTCCGCTGACTACAGTTCTTTTATTTCTTTTTATAAATTATGTTGAATTCATCACAATTATCATAAAGCTTTATTGTTAAGCTATAATAAAGACCGTTTTCTAGCAAGTTTTCAAATGTGAGCCAGGCTCAGGGTCCATAAACATAAAATAAGCTTACTCTTGATCTTGATTTAGTCTAAATTTCCGACTTTATATTCAAATATCCCTTTTGTTAAAGCGTGAATGAGAAAAAAGTAAATTAAGTCCTTTGTCCCCAGAGCCAGCTTTGTTAGACCAATTAAATCTAGTTGACACTTTATAACTTTATAACCATTGAAAACCGATCTTGCATAACTATGAAGTTACTTAAAATTTTGAGAGTTATTTCAATTCAATTTTGTCATTTCACATTAGCTCATTTTCTGCAAGTGAGCATGTTATAAAGCGAGATAAAAATCGCCATCTTACAAATAGTTTCCCCTTTCATTGCTTTCATTTAAAAGTTAAAAGGCCACACTCAAGAGATTTTTAAGTTTAGCTGAAAAGCAGCTATATCATTTTTTTTTCCAACTTTCTAAATGTACACGTGAAACGAATCGGAAAGAAGGAAAAACTAAACATATGCATAATCTTCATATGTAAAAATTAAAGCAGAACCCTTTAAAAACATTTATTATTATTTACCGATGCAGGTACATAAAAAAATTATAAAATCTTACAGTCACTGAAAGATGACAGTTTGGCGCCATATCTCTCTATTTTACCCTTATGGATATGCATTAAAGGCTACATGTACATCACCTGAAATAACAAAAAAAATGAAGCAAAACATAATGTAAACTTAATCTGTAAGGGCCGGTACACACAGTAATGCTTTACTTCTTATTCTAAAATCTTAAGTTTTCGAGGATCCTTAACAAAAAAAAAAAAAAAATTAAGGTGAACAATAGTTAACTATAGTATACTATAACGAACTATAGTAAATCAAAGAGTCAAAGTTTTCGCCAAAGTTTTTCAAAGTGTCAAAGTTTACGCTAAAGGTTTTCGAATTGAAAGTGTCAAAGTTTTCGCCAAAGTTTTTCAAAGTATCAAAGTTTTTTTCCACAGTTTTTCAAAGTGTCAAAAATTTCCCAAAGTTTTTCAAAGTGTCAAAGTTTTCGCCAAAGTTTTTCAAAGTGTCAAAATTTTCATCAATGCTTTTTTTAAGGTATCAAAGTTTTTCCCACAGTTTTTCAAAGTGTCAAAAATTTCTCAAAGTTTTTCAAAGTGTCAAAGTTTTCGCCAAAGTTTTTTCAAAGTGTCAAAGTTTTCGCCAAAGTTTTTCAAAGTGTCAAAGTTTTCGATAAAGTTTTTCAAAGTATCAAAGTTTTTTCACAAAGTTTTTTTTAAAGTGTCAAAGTTTTCGCCAAAGTTTTTCAATGTGACAAAGTTTTCGATAGAGTTTTTTCAAAGTGTTAAAGTTTTCAATAAAAATTCTCAAAGTGTCAAAGTTTTCCATAAACTTTTTCAAAATGACAATGTTATAAACTTTTTCAAAGTGACAAAGTTTTCGATCAAGTTTTCAAAATGTAAAAAAAAAAATGATAAAGTTTTTCAAAGTGTCAAAGTTTTTGATAAAATTTTTTAAAGTTGCAAAGTTTTTACGTAATATTATCAAAGTTTAAAATTTTCGATAAAGTTTGTGAAAGTGTCAAAGTTTGATAAAATTTTTAAAAGTGTCAAAGTTTTCAATAAAAATTTTGAAAAGGTGAAAGTTTTCGATAAACTTTTTCAAAGTTGAAAGTTTTCAATCAAGTTTTTATAAGATAATTTTTCAGAGTATCAAAGTTTTCGATAAAGTTTTTCAAAATATCCAAGTTTTCAATAAAGTTTTTCAAAGTGTCAAAGTTTTTGATAAAGTTTATCAAATTATCCAAGTTTTCAAAAAAGTTTTTCAAAGTATCAAAGTTTTCGATTAAGTTTTTCAAAGTGTCAAAATTTTCGATTAAGTTTTTCAAAGTATCAAAGTTTTCGATGTATTTTTGTCAAAGTGCCTAAGTTTAAGCAAAAGTTTTTTTAAAGTATCAAAGTTTTCAATAAAGTTTTTCAAAGTGTGAAAGTTTTTGCCAAAGATTTTCAAAGTGTTAAAGTTTTCGCCCAAGTTTTACAATGTGTCAAAAGTTTCGACAAAGTTTTTCAAAGTATCAATGCATTTTATGATTAGAATTCTTTTATTTTTCAAAGAAAAAAATTAAGAAGTTCATGTGTTTTTTACCAACCTTAAATACGGTTCTTTCACATCACAAAAAAGAGCAATCGGTTTATACATTTCAATTCTAATCAGGGTGTTAGTGGTCTTTCCTTTTGTGAAGACATTTGAAATACGCCTTTTACGTGTTTATTGACTTATTTTAGACATAATTTTCCAATGTAATGTAAAATCTGTTTGGATTTTTCAATCATAGTATACCTTTGGGTTTCAAAAAGTAAACAATTACACTGTACTCGTATAAGTTACCTAAGCTATCGAACTTACGCCACCGAGATTAACAGTTTGACGTGCTACCGATTACACATACTAGTTTAACCATATCGACTTAAGGGACGATTGAACATCCGTTTGTTTATCTAATTCATGTGTCGCTATGAGATTAAACTATTTATATAACCACGTTTAAAAAAAATACATATGGTTATTTAAATAATGCAATTTTGTCCTTTATAACATTTCTTTAGGAGAATTATTTTACTTTATATTGAAATATATTCTGTGCTACATAGGAAGCAAATTGCAGTGTTTACTGGTCTAGGGATTCTTGCTTAGGACGTTTATATAAAGGAAGTCAGTGAATAGTACATGTATAGTCACATATCGAATAGATAATTCATAGATAACATTCGCTGGTATGTTAAGGCAGCACATGGATCAGAATTCGGTGATTTAACACTTTTTTATAATTATGTAGCACTAATAAATCGGAAAAGTCAAAGATAAAACTTTTGCTATAAATATGCATTCTATAGACTTCAATGGAACTTATACTACAGTAAGCACTTCACCATGACGTCACCACGTGATGTCTATAATTAGAAAATATGCCTTAATGAAGAAGTGAAAAGTTCAACATTACCCCGGGGATATTAAGTTTTAATTTGTTATAATAGTTATGTAAAAACATCTCTATACCATGAAAAGTGCTGCTAGAATCCTACTGTCTTCTCACAGAAATAATTATTAAACAATTTCGGACGAAACCTTCCCAGAATTTTTACATTTTGATCATAACATCGACAAAAATACATCAATTCCCGTACACCATACGATTCTAGCAGCACTTTCCAAAAACAATAGAATAAGAACTTTAGATGGAAACAAAAATTAAGTTTAATTAAATTAAGGTATGCGGCGTAGTGTTGAACTTTTGCATCTTTTTTGTTACGAGCGACAGAGGAAAGGCTGATCGGCAAGTAAACACCCTCCCTGCTTTAATTTTACGAAGAAATTGAAGAATTATATTACCATACCTTATTCATAAGCTTTATTCCCACATGAATCACACATGATATTCCTTCCAATTGCTTTTAAACTCCGATTTTTAGTGTTTGTTTACATGAATTTTTCACTTTCACTCTGCTACTGCATGATCAACAGTTATGACGTCACGGGTTTCGTATTTAACCCCCGTGATAACTACAGAGGCCCAGTAACGACAAATTTCCGTTTATATTATGCTTATGCATATTTTGATTCATTTTTACGACCTCAAATCAATCTTAGATCTTGATTGTAAGAAATTGTTATCTCTAAACCTCACGTCATATAGCTTACTATGACGTCATAGCATATAGGCAAGTAGAATATTTGGTTGTAACCTTAACCTACCTGCGTTTTTTGTATAGAATTTAGGTTCAAAGTCCATTTATACGTTTGACAGTGGAATTGACTTGGCTGTTATTTAATAATTGTATTCGTTCGGCGAATTATAATTATAGAAATATCTTACAACACCTGGCAACGAAATTCCTCAAAAAGATAAGTACGCATATCCTAGAAATATATATTCGAAATCTAGCAAAAAATAAAAGAACTTTTTCTTTGAACAATTGCCAGTGCAAATTTTATTTTGACATAATAAGTAATTTGTGGAGCTTCTCGTTCATTAACATTTTTGTTTACTGTCGTGATCGCAACTCACAGTTATTGTAATATCGCAGAATTTCAAGAAACCGTCTTCACTCTCCATTCTCATAAACAACAAAACATTTCGATATGTTGCACTTTGCCACTAATTTGACTTTAATTATAGAAAATACTTGTAATTCATTACGTAATAATTGATCATGAGATCCATAAACTTATTAATGAACAACCTATTATCTGTATTAAAAAATCACAACAGAATGAACCGAATTATAAATATGATTAACATGTAAATCGTGATTACATAATATATGGTGTAATTGATTACATAATATATCAGACATTCTTGTGGTCTGATACCGCCATGCACTTGATTCAATTTATACATTAAATTATTTTTAATCAAGTTAAGACCCCATAATAATAGAAGCTAAACAAAGGGCAAAGTGCAGTTATACCTGTTAAATTAAAATGGAATTGTACATTTAAGTCAGCAGAGATAAACATATGCCCTCCTTGTCCATTTTGAATGTTTGTATCATAGTTCTGCACATATGAACAGATAGGAGTAAACATATGACCTACCATGTACAAAATGAAACCAAGAGTAATAAATATACAACTAGATGAAAAATAATAAAAAAAAAAATAATAAACATATGCCCTGCTTGTCTTTCACAAAAGTAATTAAGTCTACTCAAGTCAGTTTATTAGTAGAACAATTGCTACCGAGGGAAAAAAAATTGCTAAAAGTGTACTGTTATTTAATCCAAACCAGGGATAAACATATGCCCTGGACTAAATATGTCACGAAAGGATTATTCACCGACAATTATATTAACTTTGATAAATTATGTCCGACGACATCAGTCAAACACGTGCTCTCGCCTAAATGTGTATTTTTTTTAATTTTAAATGATTCCGGTTCTACGTATAGCCTAAGGAAGGTCGAATGTATGTTGTAAAACTAGGTGAGATAGGAGTTTGTTATCTATTGCTGAACATTTTGATTTGATTAGATTTATGCTAAAGTGTATAAAAACAAATACTATGGAATCATCTTTTTTCAAGGGGGTCAGTTATAGTTTATTTTATTGGTAGCCCCATCTTCCCATGTCAAGAGTTTCTGATCTGCTCCGCTCCACACAAAGTCTTGACCTAATAGATTAAGTTTGAGGTGGTTAGATATACGTTCTCTGATTGGCCTCATGCAAGTTTCCATAAACCAATCAAAAGCATGGTCTTATTAAACCTGAAACTAAATCTTAAACAGAAAAAACACGCACGTTTTACATGATTTAGTGCCAAGGATAACGTCTTTATCATTCAATATTCAAATTAAAGGTTTGTAAATACTTTTTAGTTGAGCTATGTTGAATTCATTACCTACTTCCAATATTTTATATATGTAGAATTCTCTGTTGAATTCGTTTACTCTGGTTAGACAATAACAGAGGTCAGTAGAGTTCAAAACTTGTAATCTAACTAGATGATGTGATAGTAAACTCCGTCAAACGTAGTCTATTCGGTCATGGATTTATGACTCTTGACTTTGGAAAATGTAGTAGACCTTTCCTCGAAAAGATCCCCACGAACATAGAAATACACATACATTAAGCATGATAAATTTATGTATGTTTTTTGAAATATTTAATTATTCAAGAACCTCTCCCCTTCCAAGAACAGAAGTTTTAATTCGAATTTTTCGAGAATAGTCATCACCCAAAACAATAAGGATTCCTTAGTATCAGACTTCCAAAACAATACGTACCTTTAAAGAAAGTCCACATATAGATATATACTCACCGTCAATGGAAACGCAACACCCTAATTTTAGGGGTGAAAATAAAAGTTTAAAAGTTATGTGTTACTTTCTAAGGTCTAAAGATAACATTTAAAGTTAAATGAAGTATCATTGTTTTGTAAATTTACTTTTTAAATTTATGTATTCATTCCTAATCTTATCTTTAAACCTTATAAAGTAACACATAACTCTAAAACATCCCCCCTTCCGACCATTCGATTAAAACGTGCTAGTCCGCCATGTACAACATAAGCAGCCCGAATTCTACCATGCATTAAGTTTATCAATGTCTTTATATGAGCGAAATAAATATTCTTGTCCTTTTTTAAATGCCTGTTTTTCAGATACTGAGTTAATATCCCCGGGGTAATGTTGAACTTTTCACTTCTTCATTAAGGCATATTTTCTAATTATAGACATCACGTGGTGACGTCATGGTGAAGTGCTTACTGTAGTATAAGTTCCATTGAAGTCTATAGAATGCATATTTATAGCAAAAGTTTTATCTTTGACTTTTCCGATTTATTAGTGCTACATAATTATAAAAAAGTGTTAAATCACCGAATTCTGATCCATGTGCTGCCTTAACATACCAGCGAATGTTATCTATGAATTATCTATTCGATATGTGACTATACATGTACTATTCACTGACTTCCTTTATATAAACGTCCTAAGCAAGAATCCCTAGACCAGTAAACACTGCAATTTGCTTCCTATGTAGCACAGAATATATTTCAATATAAAGTAAAATAATTCTCCTAAAGAAATGTTATAAAGGACAAAATTGCATTATTTAAATAACCATATGTATTTTTTTTAAACGTGGTTATATAAATAGTTTAATCTCATAGCGACACATGAATTAGATAAACAAACGGATGTTCAATCGTCCCTTAAGTCGATATGGTTAAACTAGTATGTGTAATCGGT
This sequence comes from Saccostrea glomerata, assembly GCA_003671525.1. Classification (NCBI taxonomy): domain Eukaryota; kingdom Metazoa; phylum Mollusca; class Bivalvia; order Ostreida; family Ostreidae; genus Saccostrea; species Saccostrea glomerata. The sequence continues at coordinate 22,723 of PRKT01001936.1, read as the reverse complement.
AGCACGTCAAACTGTTAATCTCGGTGGCGTAAGTTCGATAGCTTAGGTAACTTATACGAGTACAGTGTAATTGTTTACTTTTTGAAACCCAAAGGTATACTATGATTGAAAAATCCAAACAGATTTTACATTACATTGGAAAATTATGTCTAAAATAAGTCAATAAACACGTAAAAGGCGTATTTCAAATGTCTTCACAAAAGGAAAGACCACTAACACCCTGATTAGAATTGAAATGTATAAACCGATTGCTCTTTTTTGTGATGTGAAAGAACCGTATTTAAGGTTGGTAAAAAACACATGAACTTCTTAATTTTTTTCTTTGAAAAATAAAAGAATTCTAATCATAAAATGCATTGATACTTTGAAAAACTTTGTCGAAACTTTTGACACATTGTAAAACTTGGGCGAAAACTTTAACACTTTGAAAATCTTTGGCAAAAACTTTCACACTTTGAAAAACTTTATTGAAAACTTTGATACTTTAAAAAAACTTTTGCTTAAACTTAGGCACTTTGACAAAAATACATCGAAAACTTTGATACTTTGAAAAACTTAATCGAAAATTTTGACACTTTGAAAAACTTAATCGAAAACTTTGATACTTTGAAAAACTTTTTTGAAAACTTGGATAATTTGATAAACTTTATCAAAAACTTTGACACTTTGAAAAACTTTATTGAAAACTTGGATATTTTGAAAAACTTTATCGAAAACTTTGATACTCTGAAAAATTATCTTATAAAAACTTGATTGAAAACTTTCAACTTTGAAAAAGTTTATCGAAAACTTTCACCTTTTCAAAATTTTTATTGAAAACTTTGACACTTTTAAAAATTTTATCAAACTTTGACACTTTCACAAACTTTATCGAAAATTTTAAACTTTGATAATATTACGTAAAAACTTTGCAACTTTAAAAAATTTTATCAAAAACTTTGACACTTTGAAAAACTTTATCATTTTTTTTTTTTACATTTTGAAAACTTGATCGAAAACTTTGTCACTTTGAAAAAGTTTATAACATTGTCATTTTGAAAAAGTTTATGGAAAACTTTGACACTTTGAGAATTTTTATTGAAAACTTTAACACTTTGAAAAAACTCTATCGAAAACTTTGTCGTAACTTTTTTGGTACATAGTTATATCCCTTACATAATTTTCACCCCGAAAATTAGGGTGTTGCGTTTCCATTGACGGTGAGTATATTTTTTTCTTTCCTGCTTCATCAGTCCTGTTCTGCAGAACTTCTTTTACTTTTCAACGCAATGTCGACATCAACTTTTGAAACGTGATTAGTTATGTACAAAGTATTTTCAGACATTCTATTGTCATCATGGATAACACCTTTTTTTCTCTTGTCAGTTCGTTTGTTTGTCTATATACCACAAAATCGTTTTTTTCCCCTACAACTCTCAACTTCTCCTAAACAGTGTTAAATTCATCCATATTCAATTTGAGAGTTGCTGCAAATAAGGATTAAGATTTTCTATTGTCATTTTCACTCTAAAAGAAACTAAAGTTTGTTAAGGACACCTTTTCCTACATTTGGTCCCTAGAACTCAACAAACGTTTATGTTACATAAAGGCAGGTTAACGTTTGGAGGATGAATATTTGTGATCTTTTTATTTCAATAAGGGTTTAGAATCGTTAAGTTTATTTGTGGGCCAAAAGTGGATTTTGTATGATTTTATATCATTATCAACAAATAGGGAATGTTTCTTGATATTTGCAGGAAACCTTATATGATTTAAGGGTTAACTGTTTTTTTTTTAGATTTGTGGCTGAAATGGAAGAAGACCCGTTAGAAGTGTTGGACATTATTAGGAAGGTTTCGATGTGGGTTTTTCATTTGCTTGTATTTCTATGCTTCTAAGAATTTCTGAGAAATCTATGAATTTTTAAGATTAAACGAAAGTGCATTTAAACAAGTTGGAATGTCAGAGTAAAGCGTTATAATCTAAATTAGAAAAATGAAAAACAAATCAAACAATTGAGGAAAAAGTTCAAGAATAGAGTATTTGAAATTAAGAAAATGCTGATTTCAATAAAATTTGAGATATTTACTTAATACGTTGAGAGATACTAACAATGAAAATAATGAGTCATGTGGCTGCATTTTTAAACCAAGCTACTTGGGGTTCTGTTTTTTAATAATTTGGAAACTACACTACATGAAGATGTTTTACCTAAGTTTCATTTTCCCTGGTCCACCGGTTCTTGAGAACATTTAAATGAAACTTTCAATTTTTAACTTATTATTAATGAAAGCCCATGAAAGTTGACACGTTCCTTCAATTGATTAAACTTGGATCTTTTTCCCCCCTAAGAATGCTTTCTGACAAGTTTAATTGACGTTAGCTGTTAATATAAAACAAGTCAAGATAAAGAAAGGTTTATATTCAATTGGATAAATAAGCTTATCAATACACTTAGAGGTGCCGTTCAAAATATGATCAGAACTATCACTTGAAACTTCTGTCCAGATTAGCTGAAAACGAGGAATACATTTGTACATAATTTCATTTAATGATGAACAAATTACCAGTAAACATATGTTATTTATTTAATAAGTTCTTACTTTTTCGTCTTCTGTGTTTCATAAAATAGAGCAGTCAATCCGAATTGATTAATGGCATTCAACATCTACCACCACAGACTTTCAAATCTATATTTTTCTTTGTCCGTGCATTGTATTTTTAAATCTATTTTACATATTTATTCTATATTTGCAAGTCGAGGATTCAATCGATTTTTATCAACAACCATGCAATCGTAAAACATAAGTTGCATAAATATAAGAAACATTAATGAAACAAATTTCATCTGTTATAACATCCTTCCTCATTAAATATATGCCAAAAAGACAACAAAGACTCAATGCAAAATATACATGTAATATTCTATCTTTTGTCATATTCAGAATTCTAAAAAAAAACAACGGATGTCTAATTCCTTTGAGTAGACATACATGTATCATTATTTTTTGAAGGAAATTATGGCTATTAAACAGTCATTAGAGATTAGAAATATTTAACTATTAAATTGAATTTAGCCTTTTTCTGCATAAAACGTCAAACCAAGCAAGTAAAAAAAAAAATACTAGTTGTTTTTAAATAATGCTTAATGTTTATATGTTATAAATATGTCCTTAATTTTCTATACAGGCACGATACAATAGGTCAAGTATCTACCTTACAACGTGGCAAAGTGTATGTAGTTCTTACAAGTATATGTGAAAGAGAGGTGTGCAAGTGCGTGTGAGTGTTCGTGTGATTATGTAAATATATTTTTCTTTCATTTTGTAAATAAATTTCGTTAATTGGAACTGTCTTGAGTGTTATTTGGAGATAGCCTGGCTCAACCACGTTACAGGTACAATAATTCAACATCGCCCTACCCTTATACCAGATCCAAAGACCAAGGGTCAAGACTTGTACACATTTGGAAGAGTTACCCTCATTATCATAAATTATTGATGCACCTGTAAGAATTTACACATTTCCACTAATAATCACCCATTTCCATTTATGCAAGAACCCTTGACCCCGTAAACATAGTGATAAGTTTAAAAAATTTCATCAGCTCTTTCTTCCATCATAACCATGCAATTTGTTTATCATCTTAACACCAGTGAGCTGACAGGATTAATTTAATTAATGATTATTTCATATAAATAATGCATCAATTGTATATTTTCAATTGAACCCCATCTTAACACCAGAACCTATGAACCAGGAACCAGGGGCGTGTACCGTGGTTGAGCCAGGCTATCTCCAAATACATGTAACACTTAAAACAGTTCCAATTAATAGAAATTTATTTATAAAAGAAAAATATATATATTTACATAATCACACTAACATTTATATGCACTTGCACACCTTTCTTTCACAAATACTTATACGAGAAAATCAATAAACCTTAAAACTTGGACATACAGACAGACTAAATGTTTTCTTTATAAAATTATAACTGATAATGATTTATTTTGCTGTCCTGTCAATGTTCATTTGCACAGTTCTCTTCATCTAGGTTTGCCACAATCACAAGCTCTAAGATCTAATTTAAAAACTATCTTACTCTAAACACCAAAAGTTTCAGCTTAGGTACATTGATCGTCCTATCGCTTCTGGGGCTGTTGTCGCGGAAGTTGTGGAAAGGCGATGATAACTCTCAAAAAGCTTGTATTTGATCCATCTGGATCCTATGCTCACTCAGCCTCGCACTCGTACTTCAACAACGTCATAATGCTACAAGTTTTCCCGTAAGGCAAGATAATATAATGACAATACTTAAAGATGTAATATTTAGATTAAGTATAAATGAAATATGTCTGTCTATAAATACGGTAATTCAGCAAACAAATTATGATATAAAGCATCCATTTCATTCTACAATCAAAACAATATGGCTACCACGTCCGACTGTTCACTTCTCCGCCCAATGCATTTAAAGAATTTACCAAAAAATATCGAACATAAAAATACATCTAAAGAAACAATAAAAAATTATACAGAATAAAGTCATTCAATGTTCTATCGACAGTAAATGAAATGCACTTTAAAACTCTTGCTACCGATACACTGGTAAGTTAGACAAGTGAATTTAAGCAAAGGTTATATTTAGGTCAATCGATACACAATCACCCCTACTAATGTGTTCGGAACCTTTTATTTTTCGGTGTTCTGCAAATTATAAGACCCGATGAGTTCAGAGTAGCTCTGGCAGTGACTCTGGCGAGAGTTAGGGAGACTTCAGCGAGATAGGGTAAATTATTCACGGAATATGTGGCTAAGAAGTGACTAGCACGTGGAGACATGGTAAACAGAAAAGTTATGTTGCGTTTCAGTTTTTACCACCCTAGAATCAGCTGATAATGTCGGTAGAAATGTACTTCAATCAATCGATTTCTCTTACATTCATTCAAACTTAAATAAGTATTCTCTATAATACAATTTTCAGCAGTCATGAATCAAAATTTCTTTTTGGAAAAATATTTTTGCATGGGAACCGGGAGTATATTTTTTGGCGTCAGTTAGCAAATGAGGCACCAGCATGATTTTAACTGACCAATCAGCTGAATGAGTATTGCATTATGGGTTACTACGAATACTACAGGAATTTTACGCTTGAATAAAAAGGAAAATCTTATGTTATTGTAAAGGAAAAGCATTTTTAAAAATATTATTTTCATGCTTATAATGACAAACAATTCATTTGTTCAATAAACGATGGAAGTCTAGGTTTCTGAAAGTCATACTGCAAAAGCGATTTGCGTCCGTATTAATTCCTTTGTTGTACTATCGGTGAATACAATTGCCAGGTGGATTCCTTGGCCAAACACGTGATCACGAACGTAAACAAAGTTTTGTCCATTTAAATGCATAAGAGATGCTGCTCGTTTTCCTTACCTTTGAAGCGCTGGTATTCTGAACTAGACACAAGCTACATTTTATTTAACATTTTTTTCCAGTAAACAATAAATTAAAAACGCCCGTAACATCTTTAATAGTTTCTTATCTTTGTATTTTGTTCTTAAGAACATTTTTTTATTATTATTTTGTATTCCATTGACATGTTCATAGATTGACCTGAACCCCGTGTTCGAAGTAAAATGTAAACATGTATTTGGCGTAAACGTTGCTATTCATTCCAACGATTGGTCAGTTGCTCGTGGTAAGATCCTCTGTGCGCATTTATAACAATAGCCATATAAGGCAAACAAAAGTTTGTCAGTGTAGATGATAAAATACATTTTTACCAGAGAATCGGTCACTAGTGAGCTCTTATTTTCGCCGAAAAGTATAAGATATATTGTTATTTTAACACTCCCTCCTTTAGCCACCCCTTTTCTGTTAAAAATCATGAGAGTCTTTCAGAAAGGTCTGAAAACATTTATTACAGGACATGTTTTCAAAAGAAACAGGCTATAGCAATATCCTGTTAACTGCCAATTTTATTTATAAAACCGGTTCTACCCTATAACCTTTGAATAGATCAACCTAAACCACGTGTCTTGAATTAAATCACAATAACATTAGTAGGGGTGCAATAATACTTACAAAATGCACGCTAAGAATAAATTAAAAAAAATACAACATATACTTACCATGGTCTGCTCTCCATGCATGCTTTTTAAGGTCTTCCGTTTCTACTGATTCTGTTGGTAAAGATTATTATGTCGCCCCGAACGAAGTCGGGGACGACATATTGATATTGTACGCATGTTTTTTTTATCCAGGCTGTTTCTCGGAGATGGCTGGGGCAATCTTCCTGAAACTTTCCTCAAAGGACGATCACTGGTTGTAGTTGTGCAGTGAGGTCGTTCAGTTCCAATATGTCTACCGTTGCCATGGAAACCTGTAAAAAGCGACGAATTTTGTCCGAGAGTGTTCT
>PRKT01001936.1:0-14821 GCA_003671525.1 Saccostrea glomerata | reverse complement strand
CTTTTTATCTTCTAAACTAAAAATATTTTGTTATAATATATAGAACATCATTTGTGCAGAATTAGAAGATCTTTCAAATGATATGTTGGAAAAAGGACTGACCCTTAAATTAAGGGATCTAGAGGGGCCAAAAGTTTTTTCCAGATATCTCAAAAAGTATTGAGAATTTGCTGTACATCAAAGAAGCAAAGTTGTTGAAAATGTCAAGCTTAATCTAATGGAGTCGTCAAAATACATCCAGCGTCGTCACTTCCGGCCAAACCGGAAGTAGTCGGAAAACGCGTATTTTTGCCGTTTTGGACAAGTTTTTGGGTAACATATTTCTCTGGGAGCTTAAAAATTAATTTTCCGTGCGTCGTCGTCACTTCCGGTCAAACCGGAAGTCGCAAAAATGGCTTATATTTGCATTTATTAACTTAGCTTTATAGGATTCAAAGCATTTCTGGGCGTTATTTCTCATTTTTGTTAAAAATGAAAGCCACTTCCGGTCAAACAGTACGGAAGACCTATTCGTTGCTTTGCAACGAGCTTTGCTCTAGTTATCAAGTTATCTAGTTACAAGCCGTAAAGCTAGCCTGTTACACAAGTGATTGTCACAGGGCAATGAAACTCATAATTCTGAAAGAAGTACTCTTGCTCATCTTAGCTATACAACAATTTTTTTGCTTTATTACCAGAGACAGAAAAGTATATTTTCAAAGGTATTATGCTCCTTTCTATATAATCAATAGAGCCCCCCTCCATATACATATATTTAATAATTTCGGAAGAGGCATTTTCACTATATACTTATGATCATTTGAGCCCCGCCCTAGCACCAAATCCTTTGACCCAGGGGGCATGAAATTCACAAAGAAGCACACATGGTTATTATAACCGTGCATTTAGATTATTTGCCGAATACCCAGGAGCTGAGGAAAAGATTTTTAAGGAATAATGCATTATCACTATACACTCAACAAAACTTCTAAGTGTTCACTTTAATAAATGTATTTATTTAAAAACTACTGTATAGAATGATGTGATATTTTCAAATTATTACAACAAAAGAGTGTTCTCAACAATTATTGAAAGAAAATCAAATATCACCGATGAAAACCAATGTTCCGTGACGAAGCTTCAAAAAATAATAAAAGTGTACTTTGCGGCACGTGTTTTGTATCATTAGTATCTTTTTGTGATCATTATCAAATTTTAAAAAATGGTTTTACTAAAAAACATAAAACATTGGCAAGATGACCATTGAGATGGAAGGTAGAGCCGTTGGAATATTGATATCTGGACAATCTTTGCACCACGTTTTACTAACTTTTATTTTAGTGCTTAATTGTACTTGATATTACTTTTTGAAATTTAACAACCAGTATCAAAACCCATTAAACACATTTTTCTATAGGTTGGGAGTCATTTTTCATCACCAATTTATCACAATTTGAAAGTTTTTGACAAAAATTGACCAAACCGGAAGTGACCTTGATTTTCATCCGAGGCCAAATTTTCACGTCACACCATGTTAAAAGAGTGTTAAATTGTTGTGAAACAATCTTAGAAACATGAAAACAAACAATTTCAATCGTACGAAAATATTAAGAAATCGGTGCTAGTGACGGTCTACTTTCAGCTCAAGCAGTCTTAATTATCCTTCAAGAGGTCACCTACGTGCTAAACACCCTAGGATATTGACCAAAAGGCATCTGTGTGATATGCTACACTCTCAAATCCCGGATCTGAATCCCATCAAACACAATTGGGATTTTATAAGAAATGTCACTCCCCCCCCCCCTTTTCCACGCAATTGCAATGGTTTGGAAAGATCTAGACAGTAGGTGTGGCAGCAGATGGGTAAATCTCCTATTCAGGGGTTCATGGTATTCAACTGTAATTAAAGTCTTGTAGTAATTCAAGCGAGTGGTGGTCTTACTACATAGAGCTTTTTTGTGTGAATTTTCATTTTGAGGGTACTTCGTTTCCTTGACACTTTGCTAAAAATTCTGTCGAGATACTTACATGAAATTTAAGCAACATCCAACTTAAATATGCATCATTAATCAGGAATAAAAGAAATTATTTATTGTTTGCATTTGTTCTCTAAAACTTCAAAAATGTTAGGTGAACACTTAGAAGTTTGGTTCAGTGTATAGTCAAAAGAGCAACGCCCTAGCAAACTCCTTAATCGGGGGCCATTTACATAGAGGGCGCAATGCTTTTTACAATCATGTCAACAGTTTGGTTGCTAGTAATTAAATCGTTCATCTATTTCCCAATATTTGGTCGAACATCATCGGATGATTGGTCGATGTCTGTTGCCGATCACACACCTGGGGATGACTTCAATTTCAACGGACAGTGGACGATGCGTGGCCATATATCGGCCGATCTTTGTAAGATGTGTTTATTAATTGGTTACCGATGAGAATAATTAGGAAAACATTATTTTCTTCATGTAAATATCAAATCACATTTTATCAAATGACATTCTGTTGGGCTGAAACTTTAGTTGGCTAAAATGTTCTTAGCAATAGTAGAAAAATTAAGATAAAGATAATTATTAATACACTCCTATATTAAGATATGGCAAAATTTGAAATCAAACACATGCATATACCATATCTAAAGAATGTTATACAACTTTACTTAATGTGTTGCGTCTTTCTTTTGTTTGTATACATTGTGAGACGATAATTAAGAAATGCTGAAAACACGTGCATGCAAGTGCTCTGAAAGATTTACATATCTACGAGGGTTGATCAAAAAGTAATGTCACAGTGTCCATTTCTTTGATATTTGGCGTCATATTATCAAAATCAATATATCAAAAGATGCACAAATATAATTCTAATGAACATTGAAATTTTAATTTGATAATGTTTATTTGAATTTATTTTATAGATGTTTTAAACATAGAGCATAGGGGGTGTCGCCGCGTCACAACGGAACGGCAGCGGTATTTGTGATAATAAAATTGTTGTTTTACTCTGTTGAATTGAACAAAGGGATTGTCGAAATGGGGAAAAATGGCTCGACTTGTAATGCATTTCTTGCTTCAAAATATGGGAATCATCACAAGCGACAGTAACGTTAATTAATCAGACTTACAAAATGAAGAAACTAAATTAGAGACATCTTAATTGATGGTTTCAGCAATTTTGGACGGGTGATTGGTCACTGAATAATCAGCAGAGAACAAAAAGACTGAAAGATAGGAGATCGGACGGAAACGTTCAATGGAGTCTGGCGTCAAAAAAAAAGACAGACGTATAGAGTGAAATGCGTATGTGAATTTCTAAGTTTGTCTTTGCTACTGTTCAAGAATTTTGACAGAGGGCTTAATTATGAAACGAGTGAGTGTATAATGGTACCAAGAACTCTTTTAAAAAGTGGAACTGGTGAAAGTGTTTGCAAATCACAAATATTTTTTCAATGAAACGAAGGGGAAACGCCTAAAAGTATGACGGTGCGTATCCGTCATATGACGTTATATTTAGGTACTACCATAAACGCACATTTTGTTTAAAATCCGATATTTTGGAAAGTATACATCGTATTCCTTTGAATTTTTCAGGTCTGATTTGAAATATATAAAGCGTCCATCTTGTATAATTTTGTTACTGTGCGTTTATATATAGCAATTTTATCAAAGTTGTGACATTACTTTTGGATCAACCCTCGTATATACTGTATTGCATAATTTTGCCCTGATTTGAATTTGCCCGATCAGAGTTCTGTTTGAGAAAGTATACTTCTTTAAAGCATTCGTCCCGTTTTAAATTAACCCGCCCGTGAGTTGGGCAAAAGGGGCAAAAATAAAACGAGGGCAAACATTCCCCTGTATACAATTGTATTTTTTTAAGTAAATTCTAGAAAATAATCAGTCGATCTATGGAAGTATTGAATGAACTAATTAAGCTTGTAGGAAATAGTTTTAGAGGACGAACCATTCTCGGGACATCTGTCACTATTCTCGTTATATTTAACGATTTCTTTTGTCTCATTTTTAATAAATTATTCATTGTAAAACCTTTTAAGAAAACTTTATGAATATAAAACAATTTAAAGGTTATACCAAGTATTATCAGCATACATACTTCTGTTAAAGCTGTATCAAACATGTTATTCTCTTCTGCGCATGGCCATACTTCTTTTAATGTTTTGGTCAATTTTGACTTAATTTGTTCTTTTCTTTTTTCTCCTGCTTTTACACAGTCCCATTTGTTGCGAATAAACAGGGTCTCCCGAGGATCAAAGCACTGCATTACATCTGGATTGGATTGCATTTCTCCCATTGTTTTCACAAGCTGTAATATAAGAAATAACCGGATTAAAATGTTTCTCTGGGGGACTGAATAGCAAAAATAACGGGTTCTTGATTCTTGTGATTTTGTCTTTAACAGCTAACTTTATATATTGTTGTTGCAATGACAAGAGCACTTCTACTCCCATTTGAATTTATTCATCGTGTATGTATATTTGAAGAATAAAGCAATAAACTTTGTTTTAAAAGTTGAAGTATATACAAGGTTAAGAACAAGGTGAAATAATCAAGTATTCTGCATACTAGTATCATATAAATGGCTTATTATCCTGACATCAAAATCAATAAAACTTTAAAAAAAATTTATGGTACTCATTACTTCACATTAAAAAAGAAAATAAAAAATATGAGCTTATGAAATGATTTTTAACTGTGGTATTTGAAACCCTCTAGTTTGTAGTCTCGTTACTTGATAAGAAAATATCGTTTGCATTTTGTAAAATATGTTTGTCCTAGGATGGGGCTACTTAGATAAAAATCAAGAACAAGAGGCCCAGGGGCCACATCGCTCACCTGAGCTAGGAAAAAGCACAAATCAGATCCGAATTGAAAAGTTTACTACGGGTTTGTTGGGAGGAGTGGGCTTGCCTCCATATCAATACTGCATTTTTCTTCTTGAGAAATATCTTGAGAAGAAGATTTTTAAAGATTGTTTTAAAACTTTTTTTGTATATACGTATTACTTAACCAGTAATAATTTAAATTGGATCTAACTCCCCATTGTTTCCCTCCCTACACCCATTGTGACCATATTCTATCCCTGGGGGTTATGATTACAACAAACTAAAATTTAAACAACCTAAGGATGCTTCCATTTAAATATCACTAATCATGGCTAAGCAGTACTTAAGAAGTATTTATTTTTAAAGATTACCCTATATATTCCTACGTTAAACTTTGATCTGCCATTGTGGCCCCACCCTTACCCCAAAGAGTCATGATTTGAACAAACCAGAATGTTCACTACCTCAGGATGATTCAACATGAGTTTCATCTTTCCTGTCCTGAAGAATCTTGAGAATATTTTTTTTTTAAATTTTTCCCTTTCCTATATATTTCTATGTAAACTTTGATCGACCATTGTGGCCTCACCCTACCCCCGGGGGTCATGATGTGTACAAATTTGAATGTACGCTACCTGAGGATGATTTAACATAAGTTTCATCTTTCCTGTCCCTATGGATATTGAGAAGACGATTTTTAAGGATTCTTACTATACATTCCTATTTAAAACTTTGATCAGCCATTGTGGCCCCACCCTACCCACGGGGGTCATAATTTGAACCAACTATCATCTTAACTACCTCAGGATGATTCCATATAAATGTCACTAATCATGGTTTTGAAGTACTTGAGAAGAAGATTTTAAAAGATTTCCCTGTATACTCCTAAGTAAAACTTGATCGGTCATTGTGGTCCCACCCTACCCCCGGGGGTCATAAATTGTACAAACGTGAATATACACTACCTGACAATGATTAAATAAGAGTTTCATATTTCCTGTCCCTATGGATCTTGAGAAGAAGATTTTTAAAGATTTCCCCTATATACTCCTATGTAAAACTTTGATCGGCCATTGTAAGCTCATCCTACCCCCAGGGGTCATGATTTGAACAAACTTGAATCTACATTACATGAAGATGATTCCACATGGATATCATTTTTCCTAGCCCAGTGGTTCTTGAGAAGAAGATGTTTAAAGATTTTCCCTATATACTCCTATGTAAAACTTTGATTCGCCATTGTGGCCCCACCCTACCCCCGGAGGTCATGATTTGAACAAACTTAAATCTACTCTACCTGAGGATGCTCCCACATGAGTTTCATATTTCTTGGCCCAGTGGTTCTTGAGAGGAAGATTTTTTTTAAAAATTGCCATTAATTTTTCACTTATTCATAATTATTTCCCCTTGGAAGAGGGTATGACCCTTCATTTAACAAACTTTAATCCCCTTCACTGAAGGATACTTTGTGACAAGTTTGGTTAAAATTGGCCCTGTGGTTCTTGAGAAGAAGATGAACATATGAAAAGTTTACGATGACAACGACGACAACAGACATTGGACAAATTTTGATCAGAAAAGCTCACTTGAGGTCTTCGGCTCAGGTGAGCTAAAAACAACACAATTTCTCATGAGACGTTAAAGACTATGGTAGCATACATTTAATCTTTCCCTTTTTACCTTTGTATTGACCGTGCAAAGAGACGAAACTCAAGAAATGCTTTTTGTAAGTACTATTATATGTATTAACCTATAAAATATATTGTCTATCATTGTTTGTTAATTTTTTCAACTTAAGAGATGCATTAGTGTTTATACGAGGGGTGATTAAAATGTTTACGAACTATTTCAATATCTATAAAATACAATTCAGATCAAAATTAAATTTGGCACACATATAGTCAAAGACATGTTATATAAATAGCATACGTTATATTATGTTTTGATCCATGTTTGTGACATTATTATGTAAAAATGACGTCTATATGTAGATCACTTGTTTTGCGGGTGTGTAGAACAATTACAGATCCGCATTAAAATCGGAGAAGACTACTCTAAATATCAAAGAACTCGAAAATTTAATATTACTTTTTTATAGAAGTTATGCAATTAGTTTGCGTATATATATATATATATGAATATATTCCTATTTCTTTATGCATCTTTTGTACAAACATGGTACCTAAATATTGATACACGGTATCAGGACTAGAATATGAATATTCTGCGCCCTATAAATTAAATATTCATTTATACTTGACCATTTAATCAGACACCATTTGACACAAATATTAATAGTGAATGAAGCTATGAATAAAAACGGAAAAAACAACATAGTGCAATTTCTAACTCATATATTTTATGGCATCGATTTTGAGATAGCTTTACAATAAACTTAAGAAAGACGGATGTGTAAAACATTTAAGTGCATCCGTGTGTAAATTTCACTCATTTCGGCTTGGTTTTGGAATTTTGAAAAGTTGTGTTCGTGAAGGAGTGGTTTGTGTAAGTATCATATCAACAATCATTGTCCATAAACAGAACAAAAGACATACTTGATCAGTATGCAAACCACCTGCTCTTGAAACGTCAACCACAAATACAAAAGCAACCGCTTTTGGTATATACTCATATAACAAGTCTTTCAGTTCTTTAGAATCGCAAATGCCGGGAGTATCCACAATGGTCACGCTTGTCTAGTAAAAAGAAGTCATGATCGTTTACTCATTATATCAGGAAAGTTTAAGTGCTGATCATTATCAATTAATTTTTTGGCATGTACTTTGACTTTAAAAACAAACTTTATAAAGGTCTGACGTGTTGACTATGATTGACTTTCTATGTGAGAATATTCTCACATTAAAATAAAATTTTGTAACAATTATGTTCAGTACTTGGTTTATTAATGGTAAATATGCCATTTGATTTAATCTTTAAAATATAGTTTTAGCTACTTCTCACATTTACCTTTAGTTTTCGAAAGGGAATCATAACATCCACTCGATAAATAGATTTGTCCCTTTTTTCTGCTTCTTCTATATCTTCAAGCTCTTCCAGCTTTTCACGTAATTCGTCCATTCCTTTAAAACCGTAGACTTCTGGTACAGGATTTTCCCTTTGGAAAGTTTTAATTTGGAAGGTATCGGAATGTTTTATCATGTAAACTTTTGTAGTTGCCTCCAGTATGTCTGTGACAAGAATTTCTTCTCCTATTATTTTATTGATAAGTGTGCTTTTCCCTGCACTTGTTTCTCCTGAAAGTAAGTAAACTAATAAGTTTTTCGATCTTCTAATCAAAACCTGATATTTTTAGCGTTTGGAGTCGGGGAGGGGGGAGGAGGGGTTAATGTATTGAAAATACTGTAAGCCAACTTTTATTCGCGTGCGAGAAATTTTCGCGAGAGCCTTGTAATCAGGAATATTTCTCGCCGCGAACGGTCCTTAAAGTCTCTTTTTCCTATTAAAAACAGTACCAGAAAGGCTTGATCGCGAATATTATTTGTCGCGAATTAGTTTACTCCCTGTAAATCGCGAAATAAAGTCGTCACGAATAAATGTTGGTTTACAGTATATGTTTAAAGGGAAGAAAACCTTATCCGTCATCCCTCATTCACATAATTGGACTTCAATTTGAAACATTTCTGTTGTTGTTTGCTATTATAATTTCATGATATTTTACATTACTATATAATATTACATTGTATTATGAATCAATTGTCTATTCAGTTGATACGATTTTAAACAAAGAAGAATAACCTATAGTATTTGTCATTTATTTGACATTATTCACGCGTGTCCTTTTAGATAATATACATGTAGATCGCAAACAAGATTATTATTTATTTATTTAATATTGTAATATAATATTACGTATTAATTTTTCTTTCAGTGCTACGTTATCAGTTTAAGTCTAAGTCAATATCTGTTTGTTGATTAAAAAAAATATGCGTCGGCTCTAGAACCTTGCTTATAAACAATTCAAACTGCATGTTTTTGACTTGAAGCCATTATTTGTTTATCAAAATAAAAGGTTTAATTATATTCGAAAATGGGACAATGCAGAGGTTTTTTTTTCACTATAGACAATATTGGTAAAATATTTAATCAATCAGGTACATTACCTGCAACTTTATTCTTGGCATAATACCAATACGATAGGATACGCGCACAATATGATAGGATTTACGCAGGATATGATTGTAAAATAAAACTCTCTAAACGTTTATAAAACCCTAGATTATAACTTTACAACAGCTTTGAAAATGGAAAAGAGTTTTCTTCTTTTAACAATATAATATGTCATATTTTATTGTTTTCTTTTATTCATACATGTATATATACCTGCAACCAGAATTCCGCAGTCAATCTTTTCTAGATCTTTTATTGCATTTGTGAAGGAATCTGACAAATAAGGAAAATTGGCGGCCAGAGTTTCACCTACAAGTTTCCAAATTTTGTCTTGTTTGAGGATGTCATGTACCTTATTAAAACATGTCACCATTGTTTTTTCTGGTTCTAACCTGCAAGAAAATATTAAAGATATTTGTACTCTACTTGCAGTTTATTAATACTTACATGTAGCTTAACAATTGAAACTTGCTTATGAAATTTTAATTTTCTTTAAAATTGATAGTGGAAAGACAGAAAGTGAATGTCTTCGATGATTACCGATTACCTCACTTTCCCGTTATCAGGGATTTTAACGCATATACCATTTCCTATTTCTAACGCAAAATCAGACAAATACCGTTTATCTGCCATCAAGCATTTTTCACATCCTTTCAAAAGTAAATTTCATCAAAAATCAAATTTACGCCACTTCCCATCTTCTTTATACTTGTTAAAATCTCATAAAATAAAAAATATTATTAAAATATCATACCATAATAATTTAGGCTTAATTTGATGAGAAACTTGTACCTTACTATTAAGAGCTAGCGGGGAAAAGGTATGTCTTTGACGCAGCATTAAATGTATGTTGTGTCACAATTCAGTAAGTTGTAAAGAGTTAATATTTACTACACCTGTTATTGTAAAAAAAATTAAGTTAATTATTTAAAATGTAGAAAAACTATATACATACTCTAATGAATCGCTTGCTTTCTCTTCTTTGTTACTAAGGTCCATATCTGTTTGTGATGATTTTGAAACCTAGAATATATAATACCTGAAAATCCAAGATTTGTCTTGGCTATTGAAAAGTTTATGTTATATAAATACTACTTAAGTGAGGGAAATATTGAGAAAAATACGTAAAACTATTGTCACTGGAGGAGTAGTCGAGGTTGACAATGGTATTCGATTCTTGTTTGCCATGCCACGTCAAACCTTGATACATGTAGTAACTGTTTCATTCCGAAGAGCTGCATGGGTATCAGTTGGGTGTCTTTAGAATGAGACCTAAACACCGATATTTCAGTAGGTGTTGCATTTAGCATGATAAAGAACCCTAACTGCATAGAGGATTTGAATCTAGAGCACTCTGGAATAATTTAAATTTGTTGGGTTCGATGTCCGATGGTATTTTAAAATTTGACCTGTTCCTGCGGATGTAATTTCGTGGGTTACTCGTAAATACGATAGTTCAATGCATCAATATGTTAACAAAAAGAACTTTAGTGGGGATGTTATTTCGCAGGTAAGGGTAACCCACGAAATCCACGAACATCCCCCCAGAACAATGCTGATTCTACAGTATAGGTTTAAATTTGAAACCCTTCACTAGTATATCGCGATGTTCCTACATGGGAGCATGTTGAATGTGAGTAGAACGACATGCAATTAATAAGCAGTCTTTTTCAAGTCTTCTCAACTGTTTACAAGATTCTAGGAGATTAAGTCATATAGATGTTTTAAATTCTTTTAATCAAAAGATAACAAATATTAACGTCACTAGCTGGTTTGGTAACCGCCTTACCATTTTATCCCATTTGTGATCTAATGGAGCAGGTTTCACTGAAGACAACAAATTAATGGTTGACTTTCTACCGACCAACAAAGTCTCCGAAAGTAAGGGCAACATACGTTTGGTAATAAGCTTTTGTTATCTCCGAATAAAGAGTAACACATGCCGACATAGGATCATTTCATAACAAGGTTACATTGCTTAGCTGTACACGGGCCCTATCAAGTGCAAAATATTATACGCTACAGCCCTAACACAAGAACCCTTGACCCTTGGGCCATGAAATTCACAATTGTGGGAGACATTCTTGCTCATCATAACGTTGTGTTTATTTAATTCCTAGGAGCAGAAAAGAAGATTTTCAATGAATTTATGCAATTCCACTATATAATCAAAAGAGCCCTAACCTAACACCAGAACCCTAGACCCTGGGGCCATGAAATTCACAATTTTGAGGGACATCTTGTTCATCAAAACTTTGCACTTGGTAAGTTTATTTAATAGCCAGGAGCAGAAAAAAGGATTTTCAAACACTATATGCAATTTCACTAAATGATCAATAGAGTCCCAATCTAACACCAGAACCCCTGACCCTCGGGCCATAAAATTCACAATTTTGGAAGAGACGGCCTAGTTTAACATAACTATGTACTAAGTTTAGCTTTCTCTTGGTTAGTTTATTTAATGGTCAGGAGCAGAGAAGAACATGTTCAAAGTTATACAATCTATTTAGCCCCGCCCTAGCACTAGAACCCCTTACCCTGGGGCCATGCACTTTGCAATATTGGTAGAAATCTCCATGTTGATTACAATCATGCCAACAGTTTGACTGCATGATATCAAGGAGTAAAACCCCAGTCACATTTCTAAAAACGACCAATAGCCGACGGGTTTTGAAGAAAAAATGGGATTCTTCGGGTGACAGTCGTCAGTTCATCGGTCGTTGTCTTGGCCGTTTTTGACCTCTTTTTTTGTCGGCCGACCAATTTTGTGTCCATCGGTCCAAGTAATAATTTTTTATGCGTCGGTGGCCGATTTCCTCAACTGAAGTTATCCGTCGACCAACCTTCGATCATCGTCCGATCATCGGCGGTCAGCTTATCAAGTCGGTCGTCCGTCGTTGGACAATAAGGGTGTTTAAAATTTCGGCCGACGGTTAAAATGACTGTAGTTCAGAGCTCGATGATCGGGCGACGATTGGCCGACTTGTGAATATTTAACCTATTAAGGATACAAAGCACAAACAAAATCTTGATGCATGGATTAATATATAATTTTTGAACGGAAATATAATAAATAATTAATCCGTAAGATATGAAGAAATCTTAAGTATTCTTTGCTGCTTAGATATGCACCATTTGTCGTTTTAATGCAATTCCAAACAAAATTTTGCACACATTTTCAACATTGAGTCACAATTTTTTTAAGATTCTGCCACTTTCCCTTGCGAACATTAGAAACGTCACCTATCTGAATATAGATCTATGAAAAAAATATTGCTGATTTCTAAAGAAAAAAGATTTTTTGTGTTATTTATCCAAGTCATCGGTGTCCCTAGGAAATAATGTGACTGCTCCGTGTCGCCCTATACTGGGTCGGCCGATGATGTTCTTTCAGCCGACAACACCAGAAAAATTTTGTCGACCGACCATCGGCTTAATTGTGACCTAGGCATAAAGAAAACGATTTTTATAGATTGCACAAATTTTAGTGATTTTGGCCCCATCCCTAAGGCCTTGGGAAGGGGGGGGGGGGCAAGGACCATGAAAATTATTTTTTTTTCTGTCCCTCTGCTCATAAATGCTTTGTATTAAATTTGGTTGAAATTGGTTGAGCGGTTGCAGAGATTTGAAAATGTTTGAATGTTAACACACAACGCACGACGACTGACAAAAACAGATAGCAATTGGTCACCTAAGTAACTAAAACTGATTAATTTGTCGTCACTACTTTAAATGCATTTAACTCAAAGTGTTCATTATCGTAAAAAGGTAGGGTTGTAAACTATATTCCATAAGCCTTTTAATCTATTATCTTAGTATGATTTGTTGTGACTGATGGAAACATTCTGCAATAACAATATTCTTAAGTTTTCAGTGAGATATACCAATATAAAATAAACTGCTATACAATGAAACAATGTGATTTAAGACTCTTATGCTATGTTATGGTTAATATGTAAATAACCGTCTTCACTCTTGACTGATTTGAAAATTAAACCAAAAAAATTAACTAGTGCTAATTGTAACGGGGACCGTTACAGATGTTCCCCAAACGCTCCCCAACTCCCTTTTGGTGCCATATTCCCTGTTATCTCTATTAAATAAGAAATACCTTATGGAATTTAGTCTTAATCAAGGTCTTCCCAGAAAAATACAAAATATATTTAAAAATAGGCATTGCACGCGTGTTAATGTGCGTAACGACCATATTATCTTGTCTACACTATCTAAAGTTTTAATGTACTTAATATCAAAGCATTTAATCCAAAAGTAATAAAAATATACTCATTCGAGTGTATTTTTAATTTTACTCATTTCACGTGCACTCACGTGCATAATGACTACACCTTCTTGTAGGCGTCCCTTATATTTATCTATGTTCTAAATTCCATCCTGTTTGGTTGAAAAACAAGGGAGTTATAGCCATTTGAAGTTTCAGCCAATCAGATTGCAGCACACATGCATGCGCGTGATTTCATAAATTTTTATCTTTATCGTATTGAAGGATATCAAAATGAATGACTATATTTTAAAATTCCAAACATTTCGTCAAAAAACAAAGGATATATAGCCATATAAAGTTTCAGCCAATCAGATTGCAGCACACGAGCATGCGCCTGATTTCATGAATTTTTTTCTATATCATATTTTAGGATATCGAATTGCATGACTATGCTTAAAATTTCAAAGCATTTTGTCAAAAAACAAAGGAGATATAGCCATTTAAAGTTTCAGCCAATCAGATTGCAGCACGCACGCATGCACATGCTTTCATGAAAATTTTTATATATCATGCTGTAGACCTTTATAATGTAGGACTATGTTCAAAATTCCAAAAGATTATGACAAGAAACAAGAAAGATATTGAGACTTTAGTTTCAGCCAATCAGAGCGAATCGCACGTGCATGCGCCTGAGATCTTGCTATTTTGACCATGCCATCTTGTCTATACTACCAATGTATCCTTACATTATGAGTTTCAAAAAAATTCATCAAAAAAGAGAAAAGTTACAGCAATATCCATTATATTGGTCATTTCATGTGTTGCACGTGCGCGCTCTTGCAAGCACGTGCGCGCAAAATGACCTTCGTTCGGCAAATCTACATAACATGTCTACTGACCCTAAAAACATTTTACCTTAGTCGGATGTGTAGTTTACAAGATCACTCGTGGACAAAATTTTCCCAGGAAAAATAATAATAACAAGTGCTAATTGTAACGGGGACCGTTACAGATGTTCCCCAAACGCTCCCCAACTCCCTTTCGGTGCCACATTCCCTGTAAGCTTCATTAAATAAGATAAAAGCTATGCATTTGAGAATTTAACAACGTTTACCCAGAAGGGTACCAAGTTTATTCCAATTTTTGCGTTGCATGCGTGCACATATGAATGCATGTACGTAATGACCATATCATCTTGTCTACACAATGATCTATATAATTTAATACACCAAATATTAAAGTATTTAATCCAAAAGTATTAAAAATACGCTAATTCAAGAGTTTTTTTTTTATTTATTCATTTCACGTGCATATATGACCAAGGTGACCATACCTTCTTGTAGAAGTCCATTACATCTATCTATGAACTAAATCCCAACCCATTTGGTTGAAATCCAAGGGAGTTATAGCTGTTTAAAGTTTAAGCCAATCAGATTGCAGCACACGTAAACACACGTGTATGCATGTGTATGGTGTCCATACTTTCTTGTAGAAGTCCATTATATCTATCTATGTTCCAAATCCCATCCTATTTGGTTGATAACCAAGGGAGTTATAGCTATTTAAAGTTTGAGCCAATCAGATTGCAGCGCACGTGCATGCACGTGTTTTCATGAAAATTGCTATATATCATATTGTAGAATATTCTTCTGCATG
>PRKT01001935.1:17648-42236 GCA_003671525.1 Saccostrea glomerata | reverse complement strand
CAAAAAAACCATAGGTAATCAGAAATTACAGAGCTTACCTCAACGAATGTTGTCTTTAAGTACGGCAAAGTCACACAATTACCCAACAAAAAGTGTACATCCAAAAATGCACAATTTATGCAATTTGATATGATACTTTGGAATAGACATATATAAAAATTTCAAACTAGTTCTTCATCACAAAAATGTGATCAAAATCTAGCATCTGAAGCAAGTTTAAGAGTTTTGTTTTATTCTTTGATGCATTATTTGGGCAATTTTGGTTTATTTAAGCCTTATAGTTTCTTGGTGATAGACCTGCACCCCTAACTTTTACCTGGTCCATTATCTGGAAAATGTATGTTGAATTCAGCAAGTCCATTAATATGCATCCTAAGATGTATCATCCATGCAAGTTTGCACAACATAGGGCTAATACATGTAGTTACTTAGAAATGAAAACTGCATAAAAATTTAACCTCATTACTCATCCAGAAAAAAAACTAGAAATATGTCCATAGGACATGAATGCCCCGCCGAGGATATATTAGTAAAGCAACATGAAAATTCATATGTGTATAAAATTTGATCAGTTTGGTTCAAGTAGGGGTTATACTTACTAGGGAATAAATAGGTAGGTCAGATTCAGCATCCGACGCAAGTCTGGTAGTGTCCATCCCTAGATGCATCAACCATGCAAGTTTGGTTCAGGCAGGGCTTATAGTTACTTGGGAATGAAAATATAGGTCAGATCCAGCATCCGAAGCAAGTCTGGTGGTGTCCATCCCTAGATGCATCATCCATGCAAGTTTGGTTTAGGTAGGGGTTATAGTTACTTGGGAATGAAAATATAGGTCAGATTCAGCATCAGAAGCAAGTCTGGTAGTGTCCATCCCTAGATGCATCATCCAAGCAAGTTTGGTTCAGGCAGGGCTTATAGTTACTTGGGAATGAAAATATAGGTCAGATTCAGCATCCGAAGCAAGTCTGGTAGTGTCCATCCCTAGATGCATCATCCATGCAAGTTTGGTTCAGGATCCGCAAGTCTGGTAGTGTCCATCGCTATATGCATCATCCATGCAAGTTTGGTTTGGGTAGGGTTTATAATTCCTTAGGAATGGACCTGCTCCAAAAACTTTATCTGGTTACTCATCAGGAAAATGTAGGTAAGATCCAGCATCCGAAGCAAGTCTGGTAGTGTTCATCTCTAGATGCATCGTCCATGAAAGTTTGGATTGGGTAGGGCTTATAGTTCCTTGGAAATGGACCTGCTCCAAAAAATTTAACCTGGTCACTTATCTGGAAAATGTAGGTCAGATCCAGCATCCGAAGCAAGTCTGGTAGTGTTCATCTCTAGATGCATCATCCGTGCAAGTTTGTATCAACATGTGAAGTTTGATAACACCATCTTGAATTGTATGTTTAAATCTGAGCTAAACACTAATTTATAAAAAAAAAATGAGGTCAAGGTCAAAGGAAAGGTCAGGGTCAAAAAGTGTTGATGCAGTTGCATAGCTCTTATCAATATTCATCAGCATATGAAGTTTGATGAAAATATCTTGGAAAGTTTCTTTGAAGCAGAAGGACAGACACAGAAGGACAGAAGGACGGAAAGATGGAAGGATGGAAGACGGACATGACAAACACTATATGCCCCGGCCATATTCATGGCGGGGCATAATTAGGTCAGATTCAGCCTCCGAAGCCAGCCTTGTAGAATGCAACCTTAGACGTATCATCCTTGCAAGTTTGGTCATTAAAGAGCTCATAGTTACTTAGAAATGAATCCTGCATCAAAAAACTTTAACCTGTTCAATAATCCAGAAAATGTAAGGTAGATTCAGCATCCAAAACAAGTCTGGTAGTATGCATCCTAAGATGTACCATCCATGCAAGTTTGGTTATTATAGGGCTCACAGTATCTTGGAAATGAACCTTGTACCAAAACCTTTAACCTGTTCACTCACCCAGAAAATGTAGCTCAGATTCAGCATCCGAAGCAAGCCTGGTAATGTGCATCCTAAGATGTATCATCCAAGCAAGATTGGTCAACATAGGGCTTATAGTTATTGGAAATGAGACCTGCACCAAAAATATTAACCTGTTCACTCAACCGGAAAATGTATGTCAGATTCAGCATCCGAAGCAAGTCTGGTAGTGTTCATCCTTAGATGTATCATCCATGCAAGTTTGGTCAACATAGTGCTTATTGTTACTTGGAAATGAGACCTGCACCAAAAAATTAACCTGTTCACTCAACCGGAAAATGTAGGTCAGTTTCAGCATCCGAAGCAAGAGTGGTAATGTGCATCCTTAGATGTACCACCCATGCAAGTTTGGTCAACATAGTGCTTATTGTTATTGGAAATGAGACCTGCACCAAAAAATTAACCTGTTCACTCAACCGGAAAATGTAGGTCAGTTTCAGCATCCGAAGCAAGAGTGGTAATGTGCATTCTTAGATGTACCACCCATGCAAGTTTGGTCAACATAGGGCATATAGTTCCTTGGATATGAGACCTACACCAAAAACTGCACTAAAAATGTTAATCTGCTCCAAAAACATTAACCTGGTCATTCCTTTGCTGAAATTGCAGCATCTGAAACATTGACTGGTACAATAAAACACATTAGAAGCATGCATGTAATCAATGTATAATCAATATAGGACACAGATGTA
Organism: Saccostrea glomerata; assembly: GCA_003671525.1. Classification (NCBI taxonomy): domain Eukaryota; kingdom Metazoa; phylum Mollusca; class Bivalvia; order Ostreida; family Ostreidae; genus Saccostrea; species Saccostrea glomerata. The sequence continues at coordinate 39,577 of PRKT01001935.1, read as the reverse complement.
CTAAAAAAGAAAACTGCTCCAAAAAACTTAACCTTAACCTGGGACGCTGACACAGACGGTATAACATAAGCTCCCCCAACTTCGTTGAGGTGAGCTAAAAATTATACATAACATTTATTATAAGATACTGAACATAATCCTATGGTGCCTTAAACTTGTGTATAGTAATCAAACAAATTCAAGACTCTTATCAGAAATTTCTCGATCAAAATCAAACAAAAAAATGTTAATTTATCCCATAAGTTTACTTTTTGTTTCAAATTACTTAACAATAGTCCCACAGACCTCTTAGGTCACCTGAGTATCATGTAACAACTATCCAACAATTGCATTTGGTTCGTTTTTTAAATCAGCTCTGATAAAAAATTTGAACAATATTGAATGAACACTGTACACTGATTCCTGTTCATAGTTTTCAACATTTCTTGCTCAGTGTTTTTTTCAGACGAGATCTCAAAATGATGTTACAAAATTCTTAATTATTTCTCCTTGTTCTACTTGAACAAACCTGAATCCAATTTATTTTGGCACACTTCAAATTATTTGAAATAAGCCCAGAGGTTCCTGAGAAGATACAGAAAATGAAAAAAACAAAACAGTCAAAATATGATCAAAACAGTTTGAACTTTCTGCCCAGGTGAGCTAAAAATAACTGATTTTTTTTTTCGGAAAAATAAATCCTAAAATTTACCGTATATAATTTTGACAGCTACACCACACACTTCAACAAATCTATCTAGGTAATGATTGGGTAAGCAGTGATATTTAAATAAGTCTGAAGATGTGCAATTCTGAGGAAATGATGAACAATTCTTGAGGCGACTGGCTTGATCAACATCTGCCATGTTTAGGGGACAAGAGGACACATATCTGACCGTAGTCTTTGTCTCAGGACAGGAAAGGATCGGCTGAGTACTAACAACCTGTAAAAAAAAATAGACTTTGTTTAAGCATTTGACACTAAGGAACAGTAATATACCTTACTAAATGAATTACGTTCGAATAAACCCACTCCTGTATTAGAATAAAATTAAAGATATTACCCAAAATTTTATTCAATTTTTTGAAACGTAAATTGACTTGATGACAAGTTTAGGGATTTTAACCGGAATTTGCATCAATTACATGTATAATCTTAATTCTTTAATTTAACTGTTTTTCTCTTCTAATGGTAGAAAAAAATAATTAAAACCCGTGGCATAAACATAGACCTTAAGAGAAGGACTAATAGATGATGAAATGGGGTAAGAAAGACAACTCTGTAATATGCTTTCGCATTCAAATTGACGCAAATTTAATAAGAATTGTCTACCTTGTAATGTTTCAGCCTGCATAAAATTAATTGCTTCAGTATTGTAAAACATATGTTTTTTGTTATTGTTTCAGAATGATGTGATGCATGTACAGAAAGTATGCACTGGGAGTGGGAGTGCAGGAGTCTGCCTCCAATCCTCATTTTTCAAAACATATTTTTTATCAATATTTGTCATTGATACATGAATTTCCTTTTTGTTGATGCCCCTCTAATTTTCATTTTTCAAAAGCGATTCCATGTGCGAGGAAAATTAACATGCAGGGATCTGTTTCAGACCAATCTGATTAAAATAGTATTTTTCCGAAATTCGCTGTACAGAATCTGCACTGTATCAGGATTTCAGAGCATAGCGCAGATCTGGTTTTAATCAGATTACTTTCAGACACAATGCATTGGCGTCGGAAGCAAATTGAAAGTGGGGGGGCTAAGTGTAAGAAAAAATTTTTTTGTACCTCCAAAAAAAACCTGACAAGCAAAAAAAAGAAAAAAAAAGGGAATGTCTATTTCCCAAACACGAAAACCCTATTTCGTGGGGGGGGGCACACCAGTACCCAAAAATTTCTTCCAAAGGCCCCCCCCCCCCGGTTCCGACGCCTATGCAATGTTTAGTTTACAGCAACTAAAATAAGTTTATTTTAGCAGTTAAGGATTTTTTTTCAGTAAGTATATGTAATTTAAAATAATTTAATTTCACTTGTATCAAGCAATTTCATTGGCTGAATCATTCAGAGGAACATATAACATTTTGTATAACATAACTTGCCTACGTCACAATGAGTTACGTCAAAAACGTTACTTTTAAAATATTGCTCAATTTGAAGCCTTTTTCCGGAGGAAATATGTCTCATTGTCTACACTGAAATTAAATTATAAGGAATGAATTTAATTTCAACTTATGTTATCCGATATAACAAAACTTGGGGCAGTTTACGCTTCGCGGTTTATAAAGCGTAAATTGCCCCAAGTTATGTTATATCGGATAACATAAGTTGAAATTAGCTTCATTCCTTAAATAAAAACTTAGCAGAGCTGTGGAAATTCATAATTAAATATATTTTATCAAAATGAAAAGACCTGAACTTCATTTATATACAAGTATATTAAATAAAAAAAATTATCATGAATATCTCAAATGTTTAGGTTTAGAAATAGATCTTTTTACCAAGTTGAACTTAAAAAAAATATCAGAATTCAGTTTAACCGAGTTTAATCTGTTTTCAGTGTAAGTGGGTAGTAGGGAAAACGAAACTATCATTTTTTTTAATTTCCTAAGATTACATCACAGGAGAGAAAAAGACAACAGGAAAATGAGATGACAAATAAATACCATGAAGTGCATATGCACTTTTAAGTAATGATTGCTTGTATACATGTACACTGTATATATATTAAAAACTTGATTAAGCCAAAGAATTTGAGTTAATTATCATGCTGGACCCCCCCTTTTTTTCAAATAGTTTCAAATGATGGGTTTCTTTCTTTCAAATGAACTCTTTGCATGATAAAATGCTTCTAAAAACTCTCCATAGTGCATTATCAGTGATTTATTGTAACTGACATCGAGAAGTAAGCCCTCGGAGCTTTGGTAACGATACATACTTGTACACATGTGGTTGTGTTTACGTGTGATATTTAATGACATTGTAAATAATGTTCTTCGTGCATTGTGAAGTATTGGGCAATACTTGAGGTATAGGTCGGGGATAAATGGAGAAGCCCCATGAAACTTTAGTAGAATTGCTAATATAAAAGTCATGTCTGTTGTCTCATATCGGCGCAATAAACTTCGGGTGTAATTAAGCTAATAATCTCCGGAATTTAAAAGCCTTGTAATCTTGCATCGAGTGAAATGCACTAGACGTTACATATTTTTCTCATTTCCTACATAAAACAGTTCGCCTACTCTAAAGCTTATTATTTTTCTTTTATATCTTTGTGATCCCATTTTTTTTTTATTTCTAACATTTTGTCCTTTAATAAGAGGCCCAATGGCTTTGACTGTCACCTGAGTATAACATAACAATTTAGAGGATGCATACAGTATTTAAAAAACCTGATAGATGAAGTTATGTAACTTTTGTCTAATTTTTAAAAATTATTTAATCTATTATTTACAAGTCTACCTCATTATAAAAACTGTGGAAGTGTATTAAAATTTGTATTATATAATGAGTGTAAACTACTCTCAGTACCAACTCTAATACTACATTTTCGGTACATCACTAAAAGTGGGGAGCCAACAAGGCTTTCAATTAACATTTCCTATAGTATAAGTAAGGTTGGGAAAAAAAGTGGGCCCCCCCCTTGGCCCCCCTGTAGCTACGCCCCTGATCAAGCCCCTCCTGTTGCTACGCCCCTGTACATGTAGAGTGTTGCAAGGTTCTGCCTCCTTTTTAGCTTCCTTAAAGATGTAACTAAATCTAAGAGTGGTCAGTTATCTGCTACATGCTACTGGTACTAGTATAATAATAAACACAAAAAAGAAAACCCACAAATAATAAGACTGCAACAGAATCTGACAGTAAATAGTTCTAACTAAAAATCACTAACCCCTCAAATCTAAAATTTATTCATGGATATTGATGAAATTTAAATTATTATTAATCATTTTTTTTACTACTTTCAATTGTAGCTGTAGTTAAATTCAGTTGTTTTTTTTTTTTTGGTGGTAAATGTATTTCATACAGTGTCAAAGTACAATGTAATTATTTTCAGAGCTCATAAACATGGATAAATAATAAATTCCTGGCCCTCTAAATTCAAAACATTACATGTTAAATTTAACCCCTCTGCTGTATATCTTGCAAATTAAAGTACATGTAGCTCAAAGGTCAGGGTCAAGTGGATTTTAACACTGAAATTTTCAAAAATGTTTAAGACAAAACAATCCACATCTGAAATGCATGTACATGTAGCACAGACTTACCTCCTAAATGTCAAAACTAAATCATACATATATAATAATTAATATGTACATGTATATCAGCACTTTCAGCTATTTCAAAAAGTAAGTCAAAGTATCAAAGACCAAGTTCAAGGACAACAAAGTCAAAAACAATGGTAAAACACAAAAACTATAGTAGTACATGTGCAAGCTATGGCCCAGGGACTTTGCTTGTCATAAGCAGACTCTTTAATACATTGGGGGAAAAGAGATGCTCTTTAAAGAACTAAATTGCAACATCACTATGTGATCAAGAGAGCCCCAACCTAAGTCCTGAACACCTTACCCTGGTGCCATGAATTTCACAATATAATTTGACATTTTAAAAATTACATTAATTATAATTTCATTGCTGTTGCTGACCTTCAGACCCCAGAGGCACATGGGTAATAAAATTCAGGATTTTTGTATCCCTCTGCATAAGGATGCTCTCTAGACTCTACCAAAATTTGTTAAATTTGGGTCAAAGAAAAGGCTGAAAATGTTCAAAAGTTTATTAAATACATATCATAAGAATATCAAATAGTGCACAACACACCAATGGATGGAAAAAGTCACTTGAAACTAAGTTGACCTCAAAAGTTATTTACAATAGCAAATAATCATTATTGTACTAAAATATGATAAAGAAAAATATACATGATATATGTTATAACATTTTCTTAAATGTTTGCTCATGTTTGCAAAACATAACAACAAGAGGCCCATGAACCACATTGCTAACCTGACTAACTTTGATAATGCTGTTCTTTCCCCTTTGTATTGTGGCTCCACCATCCCCCCTCAAGGTAATAGTTTTAACAATTAAGAATCTACACTGTAACCGCTGGTTCTACTGTACATGAGTTTCAGCTTTTCTGGTCAAGTTGTTCTTGAAAAGATTTTTAAAGATTTTCCCTACATATTTCAAATTCAATGTAAAAATTGAATTCCATATTGTTGCTCCGCCCTAACCCGGGGGGTTATGGTTTTAACAATTTTGAGTCTACACTATCGCAATATGCTTCTATTTCAGTTTCAGCTATTCTGTCCCAGTGGTTCTTGAGAAGATTTTTTAATGGCCCCACCCTATTTTTGTCTTTTCTTGATTGTCCCCCCTTGTAAGGGGACTTGGCCCTTCATTTAAAGAATCTTAACTCCCTATCACTCAAGCATGGTTTGTATTCAGTTTGGTTAAAATTGGCACAGTGGTTCTTGGACTAAAGTTGAAAATGTGAAAAGTTTATAGATGGACGGACAGAAACACAATGGGTGATCAGAAAAGCTTACTTGAGCTTTCAGCTCAGGTGAGCTAAAAAGTTTTAACAGATAATTACACATAAAGCAAGAATATGGTATTTTAATCCAAAATTAATTATGCTCAACAAACATGACAAACATCACAAGAGTTCAGGCAAAACAGGGCACAAAATATAATTATGAGAAAATTAGACTGCCGTCCAATTACTTCTGTAAAAAGTAATTATACATCTAGACTACACGTATTATTAGATGTTATTATGATATAATAAATCCTTGTTACAGATAAAAGAGTCTTAGGGTCTAAATATATGTAAGTGAACATGTATGAGAAATGCTTGGGCATGATTTAGTTAAATGAATGCAACGTAAGAACGATGCAAGGACAGAGGGTATCTTGATATTCTTAGTTTTTAAAAGTAAACAGTGCAACCTTGACCTGGGACTCTGGACTTTTGTGACATAAATATCAAACTCTGAGTGGGACTAACATGACTAATGGACACACAGCATTAAACTTGTATACTCATATCAAATTCCAAGTGAAAAACAGGATTTTCCTAAACAACTCTGCCATCACCTGAGAATAATACAATTATCCTTTCTACATAAAATGAATTGTAATGTTTCCAGGTGTGCTTGGGAACAAATTTTGCACTTTCCCCTATGATGTAAAAACAACAACCACTTCCCAGCTCATACTTTTTTCCCCACCAGGTACCCCACTTAGTTTTCCCCTTTGATGATTAGACATTAAAATAGAATACTGTGGTTTCATCAATTTTTGTTGGCATCAATTTTCGTGGATTTAATAAAACAGACGTTTTCGAGGATACGTAATTTCGTGGACAAAAGCATTGGCAATACAAATGAATGTCATATTTCGTATTTCAATGAACATTTGAATTCGTGGATCTGCTCAACAACGAAATCCACGAAAATTGGTGCTCAACGAATATTGATGAAACCACAGTAGCCTAAATACAACCAATGCAATCATAGCTTTTTTGTTCATGAGAAGAAGATTTTAAAAGATTTTGTATGCTATTCCTATGTTAAAATTTGATGGCAATTGTGACCTCTCCCTATAGCCTACGGAGTAAAGATTTTTTAAACAAACTTGAGTCTACCTGAAGGTGCATCCATTTTAAACTTTTTCATTTCCTCCAATTAAGTTCTAATTTTTAAAATGAAGATTTTTTTCATAGCTAATAATTCTCATTCATTGGTTTGTAATCATCTCCTATTTGTTTTTAAAAACAGTGTTCTGCATTTGACATGTTTGATCAAACTTGAATTCCCTTTCAGAATATTTTGTGGAAAGTTTGGTAATTTTTTTTTTTTTGGGGGGGGGGGATCTTATGTTCCTCAAGAAGTAAAAAGAATAATTCAAATCAAGCAAGTTAATTGGTCCAGTCATTTTGGATCTTGAAAAAGATGAAACATTAACATATGGACAAGCAGGTCTGTCATAGACAGGCGGACACCAAACAAAATAGGTTCATAAAATAAATTGAACCGAATTTAGTTGTTGGCTCTGGTGAGCTAAAAACTGGTGAAATTTGGCTCAGCATGCCATTGCATATTCGTCATAAGGCACAGTGGGTAAGCATTGATGAATATAGAAACATGTCTAGTGAATGGTTCAATTGCATTGATCAATTTCAATGTAGAGTAATCTCTCCAAGATTAACTAACTGACAAGGCTTGAAAATGAGCAAGATATGACTCAGCTAGAAGAAAAGCAAAAGAGAGTGAAAAAAAAAACAATGGCACTAATAAACCGTGAAACTTTTTAAATCACTTACCTGAAAAAGAAGAACCAACCATAAGAATGTTATTCCTATTTTCCAACAGCCAAACACATTTCTTTTGTCTATAAAATAAAATGAAATTTAAGACTATAGCTTGTTACATGAACTTATCAATAATGTTAATTAAATTTATGATCATGAATTGATTTAAATGATTTTATTATTACTGCACTGATCAACAAAGTATGAAGTCCGTATCTTTTAACTACTTTCATAATTCACATGATTCACATTAAACCTACCAGTAATAATTTTTGTCTCAATAAATTGTTTATCATGTGTATTTGTTCCATTGATTTTAAGGATCAAAGATCAGTAAGAATATTTAAATTGGTAAAATCATTACATGTACCAATGACTTTTGGTTACACATGAACATGCATCATGGTTTGGTAGTGGGTACAACACATGCATTGAATGCAACAGAATCAATAACCAACATTTATTTATAGTACTATTAGTAAGTATACCTAATTGTATACATTGGTATAAGTAGATTTGATTCATCTATAAATGAGGTCATTTGGTCAAAAACTATATCTGTATTGCCAATTGTAAAAATATTGAAAATTACACGACTTTGACAATAATATGGAAATTTAAGCTCTTTCTTGACCATGATCATGATGTCGAACACAGTTAATTCTAATATAGATCTCAAAGAACATGTACATGTAAGTAAAATTTAATCACTTCACTTACGGTACATGCAGCATGTTTGGAATGATTCCGAATGAATTGATGCTTACAAAATTTAATAAGTAATTTTCATTCCCAGTGTCTAACAAGTACATATTAATTAATATATATGTTTTATACTTAGCTGAAAGTATTTTTATAATGAAATCTTTCAAATTTTCTGTGTCCTAAAAATTGAGATTTTTAATCTTTTACCTTCCAAAAATGTAGTTTGGGGAATATATTTCCTTAATTTTGCCCCATTTGACTTGCACACACACTTTTCCTCTTTTGTATACTTGTCACTTTCACCACCATCCCTTTCCCTACATTTCACAGAGGTCTTTAACTTTTTTAAATCCTCTTTGAAATAAACATGAGCAGGTGTTCTGGTGGTATGATGAATGGAAAATGATTTAAGAAATGTCTGTTTCTGTTTTGTGTAAACAGCTGAGGAATCATCTCCAAGAACATGAAGAAGTAAAGGTCGATTCAACCAGACACATTCTTGAACAGTGAGAGCAAATGCAGATATGAAGACCTCACTCAATACACCGGTACTACAGGTAGTTGTAGATGATGGACAAGTTAAGCAAAGAAAAATATCTGTCTTCCATAGATCAAATATCCTTGGGCATTCCAGTATATCATCGTCAAAATCTGAAGATACCACACGATATTGTTTTATGGAAAAATCCAAAATATTTTTCAAGATGCATCTGCGTAGAACTGGATATGGGCATTTTATTTTAATAAGATCCAGGCAAAGCTTTGTTTTGAAATACTCTCTGGATTGACCCATGGCCTTGGTTGAATTTTAAATCAACCTGAAAATGCATAAATTTAAGAAATTCTTTTTTAAAAAAAAGCAACACAAGGCCCATGGGCCTCAACTCACTGAGTATTTTTGACCTCATTATTCTTCATACTGGGAGCCAAAGAAGATTAATAAGACTTCTTCATTGTAGTGAAAAAGACTACATATTCCTTCATCATCTTTTAAGTAGTAGTAAGTTTTCAGAAACGTTTAAATTAAACAGGTCCAGTGCAATCTCTTTTTATCAGGTCCAGTCTAAAGACTGTTTCTACCTACGTAGCTTTTAATAGCTACCCAGGTATTTAAAGCTACCCAAAGTAGCTATTTTTACCTACTTTCTGCTTTACTTGCATTTTGTGGCCAAATGCAGGAACGGCGCAACATGGTGTGCACAAAATTTCTTGATACAGTCACACTGATGATGGATATGACAAAAATTTGGCCAAAAAATGATTACTTCGTATATCATCAATCTTGCATAGAAACTAATGTAAAATTGCCGATTTAGGAAGTAATAATTTTTTTAGCCAAAATTTTTTAGCATTCATCATTAGTGCGACTCTATCAAAAGATATGGTATTCAACATGTTGCGCCATTTGGTCTTTGGGCCGCAAAATGCAGAAATCATAAAAAGTAGGTAAAAATAGCTACTTTTGGTAGCTTTAAATACATAAGTTATAGCTATTAATAGCTACGTAGGTAGAAATAGTCTTATGACTGGACCTGTTTATATAGGCCTAGTTTGAAACAACTACATATGTATTGTATATCCGCGACAATACAGAACTACATGTATATATGACTAGGATACAATACTTACACTGAATATATCTGGATATACTACTGAAAACAATTTTAGCAAGGAAAATCGATACTTCTGTATGTAATGAATTTAACTTTGGAATACTTAGCTGCAGATCTTTGACATGTCGCGTTATGGTTTTATACATTATCGTTAGTCTTTGACCAAGAGTAGACCGAGATCCGCAGCTACGGAATACTGTGATTTAAATGATTATTACATAAACCATGTCTGCTCACCGTAGATCTGGAAGTTGGCCCAATGGCTGTTCAAAGATTCTTTGATGGATTCCATGGATTCCGATCCCGATGTACAATTGTGAAAATCTACAGTGTACAAATGTATGAAGTGTATTTTCTAGCTAACTGGAACAGTGTTTTCTGAGCTTACATATATATAGATGTATATAATTCAAAGCAAACTTTTAACATGTTTAAGAGACAGTCCACCGAAAAACCAGGCAGTATTGTATTAATAGGCGGCACATCGAATGTGAGGAATATATTTTATTAAAAACAATATCAACGTAGTCCAAAAGGATCCTCAACTCAAATGTACAGTCAGTCCTATTGTACAGTGTAGAGACATGGAGGATGACTAAAGCTACCTGCAGAAGATTTAGACATTTTATAACACCTGTCTCAGGCGCATATTCAACATCCGATGGCCTGAAAGAATCTCAAATGAGGAACTATGGAAAAGAGCAGGACAGGAACCAATATACAAATAAGACAGAGGAAGTGGGGCTAGATTAGACACACATAAAGGAAGTCAGATCACCATCTAGCATCATACGCTAGGCCATGACTTGGAACCCAGAGGGCAAAAGAAAAAGAGGACGTCCTAGAAACTCCTGGAGGCGTGACTGTCACTCGGAGTTGGAACTAAAGACACAGGATATGACCTGGCATGATGCAGCTAGAACTGAATCGTGTTCGTTGGCGGACTGTTGTTGATGGCCTACGTTCCTCGCGGAACGACAAGCCTAAGTAAGTAAGTAAGTAAGTTATCTGGAATGTACAAGATAAAAATCGGTGTTTGACGACAAACCTGAAAGTTATTAGTCAGCCCCCGGGCTGACTAGTTACGTTAGGATGAAACTGCAAGTGCGCTTGCGTTAATCGGAATTCTGGGAAAAAGATTTGCACAATATTCTCCAACCAGAGGACGTGCTTTTCACGCACACTGACCTCGATCTATTTAAAGGGTGTCTTCCCACTTAGCCAACATTTTGAAAAAATACAGGTAAAACACAGGTAGACCTGTGTTGGCTAAGTGGGAATGGGGTACAGGTAGAGAACAAAAGAAAATAATTACAGGTAGGCTATAGTCTGTTTTAATGTGAATAAAATATTTATTAATTTTAGTCTATTTTAATTTGATGCATTTATTTAAGTAACATCAGATAATCAAAATTATTTAAAAAAAAAAAACCTTTCTAATTATTTTATGTAAAGATAGGGCTTTTTTGTAAATTACATAACTACGCACCTTTCAAAGTTAAGATATCAAGAAATTTTGACAATAACCCATTTATTTTTCGACTTTACATCTAAAGAACAGAAAAATTTAATACAATTGAACTCTAGAAACGCTAAGTTTTTACAAGTTCAAAATTGGTAAGAATTTAAATTTGAACATAAATCACATTAATTTTACCATGTATATTTACACTTGATCCCTTTTCATATTTTAGCTCATATATACCATACAAACATGTAGATTTAGGTATAATTCTTATAATAAAAAATGCATAATTCATTGATTATATTTAGATCGTTTATAGTCTTTCGTTCTTTTATTGTTTTAAAAATGAAAGAGACAAAATATGCTGCAACATGCCTTTTTTAAAATGTACAAACATTGATATCATCAATTGAAATGAAATAATTTTTGTGCATTTTCCATAGTAGAGTAAAACTATACAAAATAAACAAAATGACAGGAATTAATTCAAAAGAAGTTTAGTTTTGATGACATTATGGAACTCAATATATAATTAAATAAGCAGGATTGTGAACATCAAGTATGGAATGAATATTTAAGTTGGTGTCTTCATCAGATAATAAATCACATTGTATCAGCTTTGGTCACTGTGTTCATAAATTTCCATGATCAAATATTACATACTCAGATAAATATTTCTAATCTCAAATGTTAATTATATTAGGGTATTCAAAATTCTCTCACTTTTCTTTCTTGCTTCATCATTAAATACTTCATTTCTTATAAAATTAATTTCATAATTTTATTAAATATTTAATTTTTTAAAAAATGCAGATTTTACCACAAGTATATTTATTTAAAAAAAATTCTGGAACTTTAATTTTATTACTCCAATTTTATAATTATATTGATTAAAATTTCAATTTCAATTTATGTATTTTACACATTTCAATGGAGGTATTTCTCAGGTAATCCATATATACTCCTACCTGAAAACAGACTATAGCCTGTTGGTCACTCAGGTGTAAAAATCTAAATGTTGGCTATGTGGGAATAGGTTTTTTCAAAATGTTGGCTAAGTGGGAATAAACCTTATAGACTGCATTGTTTTTGTCGTTCTCGACGAAAATTAATGACATAGACTGTTCAGCTTCTAGATGGGATATTTGTCATTTTTTAAATGATACTATGAAAATATTTCATTGCTTCTAATAGACAATAAGTACATTTATTCCCACAATCGCCATTGCAAGCCGAAGATTTAAATTGTGTATTCCTCTGGATGCCTGATGCAAGACTCCCTCGATCTTGCATAAGACATGTACGGGTCGGAATTCACACAACAATCCACTTGCCACAAACATGACAAAGGTCCCAAAATAGTGAAAAAAAAGAACGATCAATTTCTTTTCACTCTAATGATGGAAGTTATGAAAACATCACAAGACCACTGTAAGACAGTAAATTCTTATAATTTAGATGATGATAGATATGTAAGTGCCGCTTGAGCACGTGAACCGCGGCCACATGTGAGAAATTGACCACAGTGGAAATGCAATAGTGCTGATTTATAGACAGGGTCAACACCCCCCCCCCCCCTTCCAATGAAAGGGGAGAGAGAGAGGGGGGGATATGGATTCCAGTATTTTAATCTATAGTTTTGCTATGATGGTAAACATCATCAAAGACATAATTTTATGTATACGTACTGCATGTATTTATATTTTGAATTTCCATTTTTAATTGTTTTCCGTGGCGTTCATTACCTTTTTGGAAGCAATTCTTTTCTTTCCTAATAACACTAAAACGGATGCTCAAACTTAGAAATTGAATTAAATATGCATGCAGTATGCCCCCCCCTTCCACATCATGCATTGCCTCGAAATGCACAACTAAAAACTGTTATTTAATAATACATGTATTTTAAAACAATCTAACACAAAGTCAACCTTCTTTTATTCATCATAATCTATCTATATCATTTTTTATAGAATTTAACGTGATCTTAGTTGCCATGGTGGCTAGCTTTTGTTCATTCACCGGTATGAGATGAACTTTCTCTGATATCTGCGCCGAAGAGAATTTATTGGAAATCATTGTAATGATCACGATGCAGACTAGCTAAATTTTATTCTATGCTTTATTATTTATTATGTACAGCATTATGTTACAAATAAGAAAACGATTACAAGAATTTAACTTTTCTTACAATGGCATTTATTACATTGAAGGAACACAACATGATGGATAGATCAAATCATATACCATTACTAAACAAGAAAGAAACTTCCTGTATTCCAGTGGCTGACACTCAGCTTTTTTAAAAAAGCTAACCTTGTCATGACTTTACGACAAGTTATCTTGACATGACATGATATGCGATGTTGACAAAAATTATTTGAACAAATTTGAATCTACACTTCCTAAGGATGCTTCCGTTTAAGTTTCATCTTTCCTGGGTGCACACGCAGCATTTTTAAGGCTGAAAAAAGGAGATGGGGCCTAATTTATAGGGGAAAAGTTGTGACGTCACACAAAAATATGACTTAATTATGTATTCTTCATAATACCAGAAAATGAAGTAATTTACAACTTTAAACTCTATTAGCATAATAAACAACAATAAAACTTATCAATGTATTGAAAAAGTTGCTAGTTAAAGCCCATTCAGCTGGTTATGAACAAATCACTAATCTCGATGAACTTGTCAATCATGACGCCATTTTGGTAAAAATGACGTACAAGTAGTTCATGTGCTTTGAGATGCAGATTGAGGATTTTTTTAACAATGAAATATGCGTTTTATTATTAAACAGAATATTATTTACAGGTTTGAAATAGGCTATTAATACCAATACATATCCTTTGTTTAGTGTCTCATTAACTATGGAGAGAATGTATTTAAATGATTTTGTCGTGGTTTTATGTATACATGTAGGTTAGGTATATTTTACATCGAGGTGCCTCATTAAATAGTTCTTTCGCAAGAGCAAACCTAAATAAATCTTAACCATTTTTTTGAATATAACGAAACGATATGTGCCTTAAGGTAGTCCGATCCTCAGGTTTATAAAATTAGCAGTTAAGTAATCAAAAATACTCATAAAAGTATCTCTGAATCCACAAAGTTATGTAAATTTGTCCACAGTATTTCTTTAAAGTTAAAGATTAATGTTTATCATAATATATAGGAAAAATTGCCAAATCTCCAATATCTTTGCAGAAAAAAGCGAATTGGAACATCTGCAATGCATTTTCTAATTGCAAATTGATCAACAATAATATTTTAGGTTTAAAAACGATAGGTATCCAGGCATTCAGAGAAATTGTCATGATTTTTATACTTACTTGGTATTTTTTGTCTTCTATTTCCATCATATATTCTATAGTACATAGTGTAAAAGGTATTTGCTATCATTGCAAGACACCACAAATCACTTTGTATTTCATATCATGTTAATAAGCAATGGTATCTAAGCCTGGATTCAAGAAAATCTTATTTCTCTAAAACTGTATTATTTTTCCCCTTTTATAGGATACAAATGTCAACTTTTATAAAACCTTTTAGTTTAAACTTTATTTCATTTAAATTAGACATCATATATATACACAGCAGATAATACATACAGGATTCGGAAACAAGTTGTAACAACTTATATTAATCCGTTTCCTTAAATTAACTTTCAACTATAAATGAATATTTGCCCTTGTTGAATGACAGATATAGAAAGAAATATAATGAAAAAATAAAGATAAAACAAAAATGAGAAAAATTTTTAGAGAGATATATCATAACATGAATTAACATTAACAGTAAATGAGGAATAAACAGTCATACAATTCAATACAATACAATACAAGAACAACAGTATAAGGCCACAAGTAATATTCAAGTTACAAATCTTTTAGAGGCAGAAATAAATTGATGTACATGTTTAAAAATGTTTGTATTGAAGGAATAATTCTTAGTTGAATCTCCAAATAAGAGAATATTTAAACTAACTGGTCCTAATGGATTAATGAATTTTTTCCTTGAGTCAGTGTAAAGAGGACATTCTAATAAAAAGTGTGTTGTTGTTTCAATTTTTCCACAAGCACAATTAGGATTATCTATTATATGTTTTGCAAATAAATGAGAATTAAGTGTACTACAATTAAGTCTGAGTCGTGTATGTAAAATTTGTTCTGTGCGCTTACCAAATAGAAAATGTTTTGGAGTTTTATGACAGTTTGTGTTTAGCACGCGTTTTAAATTAGATATTGAGGGATTTTCTTGGATATTTATAGGTAGTTCGTTCCAAAGCTTTGTAGTGGATGGTAGAAAAGATTGTGCATAGTGGTTTGTATTAAACTTCTGTTGAGTAATGCAGTGTGATCGTCTTGTAGGATAATGGTGTGTTTCATTGATTCTTAAAGGGATTAAAGAAGATAAATAATCAGGCGCACTTCTATGAACCATGGTGTGAAACTTGATTATTTTATGTTTTTGTCTTCGATTGTGCAACGTATCCCATCCAACTTCTCGAAAAAGATCATTTAAACTTACTAGTTTAGTCGCGCCTGTAACTATGCGAGCAGCCTCAATGTTAATTTTTTCGAGTTTATCAGCTAAATCATTTGGGATATTGTCCCAAACTACATCTGCATACTCAATAACTGGTCTTACAAAGGAGAAGTATAGTTTTTCTAAGGATTTTCTGTCTAATAAAAATTTGAGTCGTCTTAGAATGTGTAACCTAGACGACGCTTTCGCCACGACAACATTAACATGATATGACCATTGACCATTGTCTGAAAAATGTAATCCTAAATGTTTATGATGTGACACTTCACTTATCTTTTGTCCATTCAAATACAGGTCTGGATGTGAAGTTCGGTTACGTTTGGTACTGATTGTTAAGCTTTCAGTTTTTTGAGGATTAAAGGTAACTAACCATTGATTAGACCATTTATGGATTTTGTCGAGATCGCTGTTTAAAGTTGTACTTGCGATAGTCGGGTTTTCAACAATAATGTATAAGGTGGTGTCGTCCGCAAATAATTTGATTTTAGATTTTATGTCAAACACAATATCATTTATATATACAAGGAATAACAGTGGACCCAGTATTGATCCCTGAGGCACGCCAGCCTCAATATTGCACCATCCCGATGAAGATGAGTTTATTACAACTCTTTGTTTACGACCTTGAAGATAATTTTCGAACCAATAATAAAGTTTCCCTCCTACCCCAGCTTCTCGCAGTTTATAAAGCAAGCCCTTATGCCAAACTCTGTCAAACGCTTTACTTATATCACAAAACACAGCACGCACCTCCTTCCCCGAGTCTAATGCTCGACCAATATCGTTAGATATATCTAATAATTGATTAACTGTTGAGTCGCCAGAGATAAATCCTGACTGATTATTACAAAAGAATTTCTTTTCTACAAAGTAACTATAAATATGATTGTGAACACATCTTTCCATGACCTTCCCAGTAATACACAGTAATGAAATAGGTCTATAATTGTTGATATCATTTCGTTTGCCTTTTTTGTGAACAGGTGTGACGTTTGCTTGTTTCCATTCCGTAGGAAACAATGAGCTTTGAAGTGATTTGTTGAATAAGTAGCATAATGGAAAACTTAAGATTGTTGCAGCTTCCTTTAGAAGTCGCGGATTTATGAGGTCTGGCCCAGTCGCCTTAGACGTATCTAATGAAAGAAGAACGTTATTAACTTCATCAACAGTCAGTATTATTTCTGAATACACGTGATCAGAAGCATTGTTATTACATATACATGTACTAGTTTGTGGAAGAATCGCTGATGAATCGTCGATTTTTGACTGGTTCGTAAAGAAATTGTTAAATGCGGTTGCTTTATCGAAATTATTATCAATAACATTGCCATTAACCTCTAAGGGAGGTAAGTCATTTCGGGTCTGAGTGTTGGATATTTTATTTACCATATTCCACCACTTTCGTGAGTCATTACAATCGGCTATATTATTTGATAACTTTTTGTAGTAGTCCTCGCGAGCATTACGAATAGTGCATATACAGTGATTTCTTATTTTTCTAAATTCAGACCATTTATCAGGATGATCAGTTCGTTTAGCGATTGAATGTAATCGTTTCCGTCTTCGGATAAGTGTTCGAATTGCATTATTTATCCAAGGAGGATCAGATTTTCTAATTGTCACTATCTTATTGGGAATGTTATTTCTAGCATGCTCTATTATTGTTTCGTTAAATCTTTTTACGTTTGTGTCGATGTCAGAATCAGATAGTATTTCTTCCCAGTCAACTGAATTCAGGTTGTCTCTATAAGAATCATAATCGCCTTGATTGAATAACCAAATTTCGCGTTTAAATGTGTGAGATATTTGATTACATTGACTTATTAACGCATAGACAGGACAATGATAACGTACGTTCTGATCTAGAAAACAATCGCCAACACAAGCTTTTTCTATAATATTATTATCACTGACTATAAGAACATCCAAAAGTGTGGAAGATTCTTCGGTAAAATGAGTAGGTTCTTCAATTAGTTGGGTCATGTTATACATAGTCAATATATTGATGAGAAAATCAGATTGATAATTGTTGGTCAGTAAGTTTGCGTTAAAATCACCTGTGATTATTATTTTACTAATTTTAGTGTTATAAGCTAAGTCTATAGAGTACTCAATATCCCTCCATATAGATACCGGAGAGTTTGGGGGTCGATAAAAAGTTCCATACAGATAAGATTGGCCACCCATAAAAAGTTCCAACCAAACGCATTCAACCGTGGTTGGTTCGAGGTCAGTTCGGCGTTTTGCGAAAATATTGTCCTTGACATATACTGCCACGCCCCCACCCGTTTTTGACTTTCGACAATAACAAAATGGAGATTGGAAGTTGTGTATATCGATGTCTGAGTTTATATTGTTTTCGTGAAGCCATGTTTCAGTGAACGAAAGGATGGTGTGGTTGTGAAGTTCTGCTTCAAGTGTTTGGATCTTGGGAATAAGACTTTGGACATTTAAATGAGCGAAAGTAAATCTATTTGGGTCGAATAATGAGTTGTTATGAGTATTTGTTGATGAATTACATGTGGATATTGAACATGAGACACTTGGTGTTAAAGTAGGCCCTGGGTTCAATTCAATATCACCTGACATGAGTAGGAGAAGTGAATATAAGAAGGTAATAAGAGTCATAATTAATATATACATACATAAATTATGTAAAATAGGTGCACTGGTATTGGTAGAACATTTGAATGAAATATCGTGCATGGTGTTGTTTAGCTCCATGTTTGCCAATACATGTAAGAGTATAATAATATGTAGACATTTTATGCCGTACTGTAAAAGTAAATTAATACTGACAAAATCTTTCAAACTTAGTAATGATTTGGGAAAAATGGCAATGTGATAAAATACCCCCACACTAGCCCGGTAGCTAGAAATGTCTACACTCATTAATCAGGTAACACCTGGGTTTTGGTAGATTTCAAATGTGAAAAATCGGGTCAGGTGGGGTAATATGTTATAGGATGAAATGGTGATGACTGAATAAGAGAACAAATGGAATTGGTCCGCGTATAGTACCACAATGTTATGAAAATCTCTGTCAACATATAAACAAGAAAAAAATGTACAAACAAATGCAACATATGTACACAATAGAAAGTAGGATGAGAACATTTGATATAATAAGGGAGTGGAGTTTTGAGCGTGGTAAGGGTGAAAGGTGAAATTAAAACTTTGTGAATATATATGCTAGTTTATATATAAATATGAAGAAGTTAACAAGTAACTTTGTATAAACATAGTTTCTCAATCATTTCTATCTATGATTGTCAAAAATGTTATTTGAGTAACTACAGCAAGGCATGATATAAATATGTAGAGTGGTCTATGTGGGGCCACTCTCTTTCAACACGTGGCCAAAGGGGACTAAGTCCGACTCCTTACGGACCGCATAAGTCCTGTCCCCATGGTCACGGACGCTAATCTTACCGTTGGATGTCCAGGCCTGCTTTAACTTGCGTTCTCGACAGAGCTGCCTGCAGAAGTAAAGAAGACGATCACGGTATTTGGTTAGATCTTCGTTGATAACAATATGTTTAGTTTGAGAGTTTTTCCGCAGCTTCTTAGCTTCCTTCATCAGTGAAAACTTGACATCAGTAGATCGGAGCCTGACAATGATTTGTCTCGGTGAGTGTCTTTGTTTCCGTGGGTCGCCAACGCGATGGGAGATCACAATATCTGAGGCTGCAAGCGCAACTCCCGCTGATGATGTCACTTCTAGAAGCTTTTCAGTAGTTGATTCATCAGGGGATTCAGGAATGCCGGAAACACGGATGAGGGGCCGTCGACCATATTGCTCCAATTCGTCTACCTGAAGACGCAGATTTTCGTTTTCTTTACGCAAAAGGCTGACCTCAGACCGTAGTGGCTCCATCATCTTTTCGGTCATCTGATGTATCAACTCCTGGACCTCCTCTCTGATAGAAGCTCTAACTGATGCACTAACAGCGTCGGCTATTTTTTGTAAATCATCACTTGATATTGTTAGAGGCTGGGGATTAACTATGTATTGTGCCGGATAACCAAAGTGTGGGGGTTGATGTTGATGTTGCAACATTGTCGAGGGATGGGTGTCGGGGGTAGAGCTACATACTGGCGCCCCGAGTTGATTGGATGTACCCTCCATACCTGAGTTGTTTAGTGATCCCTCTCGGGTTTTTTTACTCGCAACGTCAGAATATTGCAGTGAAATATCACTTAAATTGCGTTTATTTTTGTCACACATACTATGAAAGTTCAATTCTAATATATCAAAAAGTGTATGAGTGTGTATGAGCAGAGTTCACATACCTCAGCCAACGAACGGTAAACAAAAACTTTCCATAAACCTTCTTAAACCTTCCTAAGCTCAAGGCATACACTCATAATTTGTCCATAGTCAAGCCCCCTTCCAAGTTCTATCGATAAAACCAGTCACTTCACCCGAGCACCACACTTTCGTAGAAGAAATTACATTTTTTGGTGAGAGCGAAAACAAAGTGCAGCCATACAACAAGGGCCGCAACTCGTATAAAACCTTTTCTAAGACTTCCAAAAACATTGAATCTTATAAAGATGAATAAAATAAAAATTGTTGCATGTAAAAAAATCATTTTCAAGCCTCATTTTGATGCATTTCAAATTAAATACATGTATTGATTTTTGGAGTTATCCTCCCTGGCTGAGGATCAGATATCCTTAACTTGAAAAGTGCTGCTGCTTTCTTTAAATCGAGAGCGTGACTTTATAAGTACACAAAATATTTTGTAAAAGTCAAACATATTTCGACATGGGCCTATTTACTTGAAAATTTAACTATCAAAACGCGAATTCTATTCAAAGCAGCAGCAATTTCCAGATAGTACAAAGTATACAGCAACAATTAATAGCTTGAATTTTAATTTCAAATAGGGTATGCCCTTGCGATATTGAAATTTGTTAATGACCTACATTCAGTACACATACTATGCATTTATCACGTGACTGTCCATCGATGGGACTAAACTTCATACAGTGAAGAGTAGGCTATACTATGCTATTTCCATAAGTATTAAGTTCTGTGATAATAAAAGAGCTGAATAAAAATGAATTCAGTTTTTAAAAAAATTCCCGTTTTTGCACTTCTATTTTTCGTTGATTTCTCATAGTAAACCTTAACAGTGCTGCGCAGTAATTCTTGAGGGAAGATTTTGAAAACATGCCACCAAATTTTCACTTTTTCTTAATAACCTCCCCTTCAATAAGGGCTTGGCCATATTAACAAACTTGAATCCCTTTCACTCAAGGATGCCTTTTGGCAAGTTTGGTTGAAATTGGCCAAGTGGTTTTGGAGATGAAGACGAAATGTGAAATGTTTACAGACAGACGGACAGCTAGAAGGACGAACGGACGGACGGACATCGGACAAAATGTGATCAGAAAAGCTCACTTGAGCTCTCAGCTCAGGTGAGCTAAAAATCGAGTATCAAAAAAATACATTTGAGTCATTATACTATGATGTCCCGATAGGGCCATTGCAAAAGTGTATTAGAGCGCTAGAAACAACACGCAAGCGCCTAATGACAACGCGCTAGGGCGTCAATAACAACGCGTAAGCGTGTCAATGACAACGCGCTAGCGTGTTGTTTGAAACAACTCGCAAGCACATTAATGAACATGCGCTAGCGCGTTAATGACAACGAGTTTTATGTTAGCGCGAAGTCGTATTGTGAACAACACGCTAGCGCGTTGTCATTTACGCGCTTGCGTGTTGTTTCTAACGCGCTAATACACTTTTGCAATGGCCTTTAATGCGCTGCATGTTGTTTCTAACAACGCGCTAGCTCGATGTCATTACATGTAACGCTCTTTCGTGTTGTTTCTATCGCGCTAACACACTTCTGCAATGGCCCTATCGGGACACCATATTATACAGTAAGTACAGTGTACACAACGTGACTTCCTTTCTTTATTCAGTCTACATGATCTAGGTTAAAGGAAATTAATTCACCACACTGCAAATCAAAACTGGGCAGTTTGTAATAAATTAAAAACCGTTTTCAAATTAGTTTCTGATATGAAACGTAACTAGTGCTAATTGTAACGGGGACCGTTACAGATGTTCCCCAAACGCTCCCCAACTCCCTTTTGGTGCCATATTCCCTGTAAGCTTCATTAAATAAGACAAACTGTATGCATCTAAGATTTCAACAACATTTACAAATAAGTGTACAAAAATCATTTAAACTTTAGCATTGCACGCGTGCACATGTGAATGCATTTGCGTCATGACCATATCATCTTGTCTACACAATCTATATTTTTAATACACTGAATATTAAAGTATTT
>PRKT01001934.1:21451-42238 GCA_003671525.1 Saccostrea glomerata | reverse complement strand
AGTCTTCAAACATGGAAATAATCTTTTTTTCAAATTTTACTTGTAGAATTCTAAACTCAATTGTGTCATAATTGTCTTTGATTTAATGTTTAAACTGTCATCCCCAACTCATCAATTATAGATATCATTAACCAATAAAATTCCCAACAAACGTATTGTGTACAGAATATAAATTACTTTTAATATTCATGAACATTACTGAATGGCTGTATATTATAAAAGAAGACTTTATCTGCAGGTTAGTTTAAATACATTATAGTATTAAAAACTCATATTTATTGTGTATTATATCCATTCTTATTATAGCTTTGACAACAATGTGTTTATTAAATGGTTTTGTTAAAGCTGATTTTAGGAGTTTTTTTTGCACTTTTTTTATCATTAGCTTCTACAGGGTTTTAAGTTGAATCTATATATACATGTACACGAAGAGGATGTTTCTGCATGAATTTATCATAAATATTTGAAAACCTTGTTTCTTATATATGTATATTGCATTTTCCAGTAAGCGTGGAATTTATCTAAATATATCTTTATTCATTGATGAGCTGTGCATAATTAGATATATATTTTATATACATGTAAGTTGAATTCATTTACTGGAACATAATAATCACACTTCCTTAAGGGACTCCGACCCTCAGCCAGGAACAACAACTCTTTAATTTATAATTTAATTCAAAAAGTCTTTAAATTTAGCTTGAAAATTAAATATTTTCATGCAAGAATTTTCACTATATGCCTCTCAATGTGCTTCAAGGTTCTTTGCAAAGCTCCATAAATCACTTCTAATTTCATACATGTTAATTAACATTGGTATCTAAAAATGCTTTTTCGGGATAAAAATTTCTACTTTTAATTAGACCTTTCTGCGAAGTTCAAAGAACCTTGAAGCACATTGAAGAGTTGTCCTTCATGGATGAGGGTCGGAGTTCCTTAATTTAACTTAAATTAACCTATACATGTAACTGGAAAATCATTATTTTTATAACGAACAACAAGAGCTATGCAAAACGGTGAAATGTTTTAGTTGAATGCCTTTAACGTCTATTTAATTTAACGCAAATCTGCCTCTTACCCTGTACAATAGATGGTACTCCGGCTAAAACTAGCAAAAGGAACCTGAACTGAAACATAAGGAATTTCAACATTGACATTCTTATTACTTTTTTTCTCTAAATTGTGCCGCCTCGATCGTGTAAAAGGTATTTAATTCAAGAAATCTTGTGTAAAACAAATTTCTTTTCCAATCAAATTTTTCCACTTAAAAGTACTCACAGGATAAAAAAGCTTTTGCCACTTTATGTGAACAGTAAATGCCGAGTGTTGATTTGCTCGTCATAAGTTCAAGTTATAGAGCATATACTCTTAATATCAAAAACAGATATTACTCTGATATAATCAAATAAACATAGACAAAAAAGAATATCTAAATAAGTAAGTCACTCATGGCTAGTTGGACAAGAATATTTTCCTTGTGTCAAAAGAATCTCTTTCTCCATATCCTCTCTCTGTCCATATATTGAAAAAACCGCAATAAACACTTTTTTATAAGAAAGTCCAGTAAAATCCTAACACTCTGATACGGTTTTAACTGTAGAATGTTTGTAACTATCACATCAATTAGATATCTTAATATAAAATTTATAGGTAATTGTGTACTTTTTGGGACGACAGTTTTACTTATAAAGGAGGGCTGGCAGATTTTCGAAAAAAAGTCAGTCAAGTTGAAAAGAATCTATCTTTGACCGACGAGAAAAATAAAAGTCTGTCCTTTTTCACAAAGTGTATTATATATCAGCCTACTATCTTATTTTATTTCAGGCTTCGTTTATCTGCAAAAACTTCCATTTATCTGAAAATCATCATTAAAGCAAATGTTCAACAATATGCATACGTTTCTCACAAAACTTGCTTTTGTACACATATTATCCATTTTATTTTATTTTTTTTTTGAACACAATTCATTTCATACAGAACATTCATAATTAACCGTTGTGACATGATTGTGTATTTTTACATATAAGAGAGAGAGAGAGAGAGTTGCATGTTTGCTCGAAAAAATAGTTTGACATAATTTTTTCCTCCCTTATTAAAAGTTTCAAGAAGACACTTTAAAACTTTGTTTTAATTTTTGCATGTATGTTTATATCCACTATTATATGAGGAAGTAAATATAAGAGTGTGTAATTAATATTTGTCTAAATAGAACCCCATTTTGTGTCCTTTACGCCCTGCTAAGTGTTTTGACAAAATGTGTAAGGCTATCAATTCAGTTATATTAGAAAAAAATATTGAAGGAGTACAATTTTTAAGATGATATTTATTACAATTTCGCTAGGGAAATGCAGCGCAAAAAAAATTATAATTATAAAAAAACACAAGAAAATTTAGATAAAATTAAATGTTTGTAATCATGACCGTTCATTGTTCAATAAGATTATTGAATTTACAGAACACCACAGTCATCCCCCTCCATGTTAAAATAATCAAGTGATGTCTTTTCCAACCATTTAAGGCACATGTTATTATTCAGTGTGTGTCTTCTCTTTAAAACATCAGATTTCGAAATATATTATTTTTTTTGCCTTTAAAGAAAAAATATAGTTGGCATAAATATATTCAAATATTGACCAAATTAACGTGTAAAATATATACTTCAAAAACATAAAAGAGGTACGTGATCTGGTGACTATGTCAAGCTAGAAACGAATTCAAAAGAATAAATATAAAGAAAAAAGAAATAAAAATATATTTATTTTTTATTTTCAGACACCGTACTCAAACAAAGAAGCAAATCCTTTTATACATAATTGTGATTTTTTTCTCTATTATATAATAACAATAGTGCCACTTGGTAGGAGAGAAATCCTCATGAACAGCGTGTTTGTGCTGAGATCTAAAGAAGCGAATGAGTAAGAAAGGCTAAGACACTATGTTCATCTACAAAAAAATATCTGTGTCAGTTTGAAACATTCTCGTATGAAAAAATTCACAATATTAAAACATCTGCTGAAAGTACAGTGTAATTTCTACATGCATAAAATCAATCTTGTTTTAATATTCTTTTCTTGCTGAATTTACTTTGAGATTGAGAGGATTAAAGAACTTGTGTTGTATCATTTTCTAGATTTCGACTTTTAAACTCTTTTTTACTTTGTGGAGATAGCATGCATAAATAAATTTACAATAAATGGAGGACTTTTATGGCTGTAGAATTTTAAATTATAGTTACACGAACATTTTGAAAATGTAGCAGTGATGATCACACCCAAAACATATGCTAAAGAAAATGAAATAAGCGAGCAACACCGTCAAATAGTTTTATCAATATACATTTCAAAACATCACCTCACAGTCTCTAGAACCCTTATTTATCAAACTAGATACATATTCATATAAATCTTTCAAAATCATATTATATAGAATTGCAAAGTATAGAGTTTCTTCTTTTTGCATCGCTTAACGATATCAATATAATATACGTAAGTGTTTACCTGCCAGTCTACTAGTAGCAGCACTTACACCAAAGTAGCCACTGTCTGGTAGATTAATGTTCTCGTGTCTCAGACACAGCTCAAAGTCATCCTTGTTATTGGTCAGACCCTTGTTCACAAATACCTGGAAGATGGTTAATAAAGTTATATTTTCTTTGTGTAAACGTTTTGGATAAAAATACATGTATAAACAACTGAATCGTAAATCATTGATTTTGTTTTCAGACAGACTATCATTTCAGTGTTTTTAACTGTTTTCAACTTCAAATAAAATCTGAAAAAGTATAATTTACTAATGATAATAAAGGAGTGTAGTAATCTTTTCAGAAATATTTAGAGGATACTTAGACATATTTCAATGAAATAAATCGCTCTATATTTCGACAAAATAAATTGCTCTGAATCACGTCTTTCATCTGTATTTGAGCATTTAAATAAAAATTTAGCATAATAACATATGAAGAGTGATAACTCTTAAATAATTTATTTCATAAAAAAATAAATTAGAAATAAAAAAAGTAAAATCATTGCAATACATTAGAATGAAATATATCAAATCATTATTGCCCGGTAGCTAGGTAAGTATAATAAATGAATACATACTGTAAGGATTTTATTGTAGTGCTCTATCTTTACTCTGATTGGGTATGGCTTGTTTCTGAAGTCACGTGGACAGCCACCAAGCTGCTGCTGGGAGCCATAGCTTTATAGCAAAGAATCAATTACAAGAATTCCTAGTATGTTAATTTAAGCATTAAAATATTTTACTTTTTCTTAAAATCATTTTAGATCATGAAATATGTTCTCACAGTTTAAAGAGCTTAGGCATGATTTATTTTTTCTCAAGGAGGTACGAAATAACATAAAATCCCACAAATTCTGCTCTTACATGTGAAACAACTTTTTAGATAAACTTTAGTTTACAATTGAGTTTTTGTGTTTAATTGTCATATCAAATTAATCCCTCACCCCCGGTGGTCATACTGTTGGGTTCCGTCGTTAACCATTGCCATAATGTATGGATTATTGTGCTAAAATATAATAAAGATTTTAGTTTATCAATAAGTCAAGATCATTTGCCAATTTTACAACAAAATATTCATAACATATTGTTTTGCTTTGTATATGATGTACACGTGCATATACAGATGCTCGTAGCAATTAAGATTACCTGTCCATCGTTGTCAAAGGAATCAATAAACAGACCAAATCCCCTCCACATATCCTGGTTCCCAAAATCTCGTCCCTCCTGACCTTTGTCCTCTGTAAACCACAAAGCCTGCCATAATAAATGAACAAAACAGAGTTGGAAAATACAGGATTCAACAGTCTGTCAAAAAAGTAAATAAAATACGATACACTACATTCTGTCCAAAACAGTGCTGAACACAAATCAGCATCAAAAAAGAAGGATATGGAGATAACGAACAGTATTCAGTCTCAAAGTCCAAAAAACAATGCAAAACAAGAGCAGAGCAAACACGGACACCTAAACATCAGAGATGGGATCAGGTGCCATGAAGGAGTGAGCATCCCCTGCCGACTGGTCACACCCGCCGTGTGCTCCTTGTCATGATCAGGCAATCCGTCGTCAATTCAATGTTTAAATAATGGATTAACAATTGGTATGAAAAACGTCAGTCAGCATATGACCCAATGATAAATTGTATTTGCAGACAAGGTCATTGTATCGACCATAGAACTAACGAAATGATGACTTTTAACGAGACTGCTGATATTCTTGTTTCATCAACTTGCTTGTCAATAATTTACCTCGTTTTAGAAATTGTTCATACGTTAAAGCCCGAGATAATAAGCACCGCCTTCAGATTTACCTGGTCTGTATTCCCCTGTCAATCAAATAAATTAAGGTCCATCATTGGGTACTCGAAAATGATTGACATTTAGCTGCTAGTCCATGTGTATATCTTTCTCACCTTGTTTGACAAGCATGGCCATCATCAAATTAACTTTCGGTCTTCTGATGTTTACCGCTAAGTCACAATCGCAATGAGGAAGCCATTTCGATGCAAACAATTTTAGCTTGATTATGATTAATTGATTATAATTATCTGTATTACAAACATTGAAAAATGAAAATGTTCTCATATTGTTTCAATTAAGTAAATCAAGATTGTGTAATTTTTTTTCTAATGAAAAGTGCATAGGTGTCTGAAATCTTGTTTTCATTCGTAAAAAGATTGTTGTTTTGAGACGCGGCGAAAAAATTACGATGAAAATAAAGGAGAAAAAAAAACTGTTAACATTTTTTGCTTGAAATGGATAGTAAGGTTGAAAACAAAATGTCTGATTAGTAACAACTTCGCCTGGACAAGTATTAAAATATTAATAGTTTCTTTCTTTTCCTTTTTTATAACCGAGCATTTCTTGCTACACGGGTTTTTACCTCCGTTCAAGGTCACTTCAAGGTGTTAAAAATAGTTTTGAAAGAAATACAGAAGTTAGCAATAAATCAATGTTTTGTTTTAAGTTTTTTAATCAAAATCTAAATTTACTTATCGATAAAATACACACAATTGTATGTAATTTTAACTTGACGAAACCATCGTTATGGCGATTTTTTCACAAGATACCATATGTACATTTGCTAAAAATAGGACCACGCGACTTTTTATACAAACGGGAAGTAACTGTTTCTATTTGACCGTGATCGAAGCTCTAATTGCTACGATATTTACGATAATTATGAATAGTTTTTAAGATTTTGAAACGGACAGGCAAGGATAAGTATTTCACTGTTGAATTTATACCTGTATTCATTATTTTTTTTAAACAAAGAACTCATGTCATTGCTGCTGTGACGAACAATGTAGAGTACACCATACCGTAGATTTTTTTTTAATAGAAGTCAACCGGTGAGATTTCTGCTTGTTTTGCTATTGGATATGTCTGAAATTATGGAATTTTAATTACTATGATCATTTATTATTACTGATGATATTTTTTATTCACGATGTCGAGATCTACTAATTTTATGATGAACAGTAGGCCAGCAAGCTGTACAGGTAATACTCATAGACTTCCTGTGTATACTGTTTGTGTATAGGGATTAGCGCTTCCCACGGTCTGCACGACCGTCAATGCCTCGGGGTGCCACGCATGTAAAATTTAGTCCCTCCCCTTACCTGAGAAAACCGTACGGTTAAAAATCTCGGCCTTTAAGCATGTTCTTGTGTATCGAATTAACTGAGGTATATATACTCCGTATGCAGGTGATGAAGGTATATTGCTGAATAAGTAAGGGAAGTTAACGATAGAAAACTTAAAGTCATCACGTTTATCATATAGCTTGGTTGTAAGATTACCATTAGTGTCTTTTTCAAGTAAAAAATCCAAATATGAAACAGAAGTGTCAGACTCTGTGGTATCTTTTATCTCAAGCTCACCAGGATATATCGTATCGACGTAGGAATGGAAATTACCATTATTAATTGACAATACGTCGTCGATATATCTAAATGTCGAGTTGAAGGCCACAGCAAGTGTTTTCTTCTTTTCACGCATAAGATTTTGCATAAATTCTGCTTCATATGAATATAAAAATAATTCTGCTAATAACGGAGCGCGATTTGTCCCCATGGGAATTCCCATGTATTGTTGAAATACCTGGTCTCCAAAACCACATGTCAATCAGAAACTCAAGCATCTTCCTGATGTCAACTTCGGAGTACTTATGTGTGCAATCAGACAATAATTTTGCAAATGACAAATGACGAGGTACGTAAATGTACGAGTTCCATTTTTATTGAAGAAGCAGCTGTCAATGATATCAAAAAGCCTGGATTTTAATTTGTCATGGGGAATTGTTGTGTATAAAGTTGAAAAGTTTTAAAGCTGTTGATTTTTGTAAAGTTTTGTGATTTCAAATTGTCCAAAAGTTTTTTTTTTTAGAAATTTTTAGTATCCACATCTGATTCACACCACTTCTTAAATATATAGTTGCACAGTGCTCTTGAAGTTTTTCTTTCACTACTGTTAATATCTTAGTGAGGAGTAACGAAACAGGCTCGGTTGAACATTTACTGGAACCTGCAATGTATCTTTGTTTGTAAGCATTCTAATTAAGTTTCGGAATCCAATATATATAAGGTAGTTCAAATTCATTTTGGCTCACTGGAATATTAAAAGTATTCAAAACTGACAGATGATTTTGAAGAATTTCTTCCTCAGAAATGGAAGTATGAGTATAAGTAGGATTGCCACTTGTAGAATTAAATCCAAGTTCTTTCATAATGCAATGTATATAATGAGCATTACAAATGAAGACAATTTTGTTACATGCTTTGTCGGCAGGAACTAGTACGTACTGATCGTGTAATCTATCTAATTTTTTTTTTCACTTCTGGTTTATTGAACACAGAAGGATAGATGGTTTTATATTGCCTTTCAATCTTTTAATACGTGAATTAAACATGGATCTGATGCATTTAAGCCATTCTAACAAGGTGGCAACGTCTTCTTTTTCATATCTGGCCCATCGTATGGCGTAATTTTCAATAGAATCCATAATATCTATGAAATTCCGACGCCAGTTGAAGGATACCTATATTTAGGACCTTTTAAAATAAGTGATCTAAGGTCCTCATTACAAACTATATTTACGTCACCAGTAATAACGTGTCCAGCAGGAGTATAGTTATAGGGCGAAGAAGAACATGAACATGAAGGAGGATTATGTTTCAGATAGCCGGTATCCAGGCCATGTAAAGTGTTTTTGTAACTGAAAAGTTTGGAAGAAATGGTCGATGTACATTTGTAGGAAATACAAGGTGTAGTCTTTAACTTGAAATATGGTGGAAAAAATTATCAGTCTAATGTTAGTTACATAGTTAAATCTGAATCAAATAGTTACTCTTCTGAATTTAAAAAGATTCAAGACTTTTCTTCCATTAGGATAGATTTGGATAAAATATTTTTTTGATACGTACATCACTTGTAAAAGAAAATATCAACAATATGCCCTATCTACTTAATGAAATGTATAATCTGTACGACCTTTAAATTTATAAAAGAAGGATATGGAGATAACGAACAGTATTTAATCTCAAATTCCATGAAACAATACAGAATAAGAGAAGAGCAAACATGGACCTCCGAAACATCAGAGGTGGGATGAAAGTGATTTTTTTTGCGTGCTTTGTAATAGATGTCAACGCAAAAAAATATTTGAACAAAAATATAAGATTTTTACCAGTCCATCTGCACCGACACGACCTCGCCCTGTGACCTTGAAAACACATTCCACAGACCATTGGTTGAAGCTTGTTTTCGGAATGCTCCAGACCCATCCTTTCAGGAAAGAAAATTGCGGCTCAAAATTGATACAATGAAATATGTGTCAACTCACAGAAGATATTTTTTTGCTTCAAAATAATATAACTAGTATTATCATCAAAAACAACAACAACAACAGAAAACAAACAAACAAACAAAAAAGATAAACAAACAGCAAGCTCTAGCTATGAAACGAATGAGGAAATGTTGTGAATATAAATATAGGATAGAATCATTGAGACTAATTACAATTTTAGAAATTCATGTAGCCTTACCCTCTCTCAATTATAAAAGTACATTGCTCACATTAATAAAATCTGAAACTTGTATCTGATTTCTATTTAAATGACATGTATTACAACCTCTATAATTACCTCTTTTGTTCCTTCTATGAGGAGTTAATATTATATAATCATCACCCGCGATAGCATCTGTAAATATCACAAAAATTCACTAATAAATATATATCATTAAGGTCTTCCGTTTCCAACGGAAGACCTTCTACTGATTCTGATGATTAAGATTATTCTTATTATTCTTTTTTTTTCCTTTTCCTAGACGCCAACTTTGAGGCCTCATATTTCACTCATTTCTCAATGGATTTTGCTCAAATTTTCAGAATTTATAGACGTTACTAAACTCTATCAGAATGCTATCTAAAATTTCAAAAAGTCACTTCCGGTTTTGAGTTATTTCCCTTTAAACGAAAATTTATAGGCTTTCGTTTCCAGACAAAGGCTCAGAGACGGCTAAAGCTGGAGCAGAAATTTTACTGATTTTAGATAACACAAGGATTGAAGTTGTGCATGGCGGTTTTTGTTTTTCGATTTCTCTATTCAAAATGGTGCTATATAGGGGTCAAAAATTAGAACGCCTAAAAGAGCAAAAATTTACACATGTTTTGCTTTTTATCTTCTAAACTAAAAATATTTTGTTAAAACATATAAAACAAAATTTGTGCAGAATTACAAGATCTTTAAAATGATATCTCAAAAAAAAAGGGCTGACCCCTAAATTAAGGGATCTAGAGGGGCCAAAAGTTTTTTCCAGATATCTCAAAAAGTATTGAGAATTTGTAATACATTCAAGAAGCAAAGTTGTTCAAAATGTCAAGCTTAATCTATTGAAGTCGTCAAAATGCGTCCGGCGGCGTCATTTCAGGTCAAACCGGAAGTAGTCAGAAAATGCATATTTTTGCCGTTTTTGACAAGTTTTATGGGTAGCATATGTCACTGGAAGCATAAAACTTAATTTCCGTCCATCGACATCACTTCTGGTCAAACCGGAAGTAGCCAAAAATAGTTTATTTTTTAAAGTTTTGATGCAAAATTGAAATTATAAAGTGACTGGAGACGACTTAGCTCATTGCTTTCTTTTGTTGACGTCACTTCCGGTCAAAACAGGACGGAAGACCTACTCGTTGCTTTGCAACGAGCTTTGCTCTAGTTATAACTGTAACTTGATCCGAAGGGTCGTATCACGTCGAGTTGAAAGGCGTGGATCATCAGTTCTAACGAGACGCGAAGCGTCGAGTTTGATCTCATGATCCGAGCCTGTCAACGAGACGTGATACGAACCTTCGGATCAAGTCACTGTTATAATGATTAATTTATTATATACCCCCTCATAACTAGCACAATATAGCAAAAGAAAACTTTAGAGATCAATTGCATCCATAAAACAAAGCATAATAACAAGGGACTTTTTAACGCGCAAGAAATAACGTCATATTTCTGCGAACTACATCATCAGAGTCAGAGAGTGGTGATATGGATTCAGAAAACAACATGTTGGCGATCCGGAAAATCGAATCTCGACGTCACGTGATAGCGTAAATTCAACAGTTAAATTGGGTGATACACTTAAGGTTTATAATAAAAGATTTTACACCACTGTTAACTCTATTTATGATTTTCTATTTATTAACGTATAGGAAAGCTGAGGAGTTCCGGTGTAAAGACGAATAATAACCCCCATCGAATAATGACCGGGGTCATTTTTCAAGGACAAAAAATGACCCCCTACCCTTAGAAAAAAATCATTTTTTTGTAGAAAAAGTGTCATAGGGGTCATTATTTTATATGTCAGTCCTATAAAAAATTGACCCCAACTGAAAAATGACCCCCTTTAAAGTGAAAGAGATTCTTTAATTGTCAAGTAATAAAATTTCTTTTTAATTTTCTCGTTATAGTGTTTGCTTAAAGAATAATATTCCATTTGTTTTTAGAAATCAAACCATGCAACAATCAGGTGCCAATACTCTTTAATAGAAAAATTAATTTTTCCTTCATTTCAACTTTTAGCTTGTATAAGTTTGGCAAATCCTTTCTCACAATGAAAGAGGAGGAAATTTTTAACCCCCCCCCAAAAAAAAAAGATTACGTTAAATCAAAACAAAAAGAAAATAAATAAATGAAAAGCAAAAATATAAATAAAACTCTATACCTTACAATAATACTGAAAGAGGCTCTAGATAAAATATTGAAATGAAGTTAAGCCTTTACACAAGTTCTATCATATCATAATTTACTTCGCCATGATTAAAGCAAATTTTAAATGTTGGTGGGGGGGGGGTATACTTGAAAGTATTGTGGCAAAGTAACAGTTCAAAATTAGTAGAATAGTAGATTATTTTAAGCTTATTTTTAATCCCTCCTTATAGAAAAATAAAGGTAGGGTAGTTTTTGTTGTTGCTTTTGTTGATAATCGACTTCCTCCTAAATTAGTAAGGGGATGGGTGGGTATAACACCTAACAACATGCTCTGTAAAGCTATGGGCTAGTGTAAAATACACATTCTAATGCAAAAACTATGCATGTAGACATAACCTTTTGATTTAGCACACAGTATTCATTACATTTCTTAATTCTTGTTTTACTCCATCCTTTTACTCAGTTCTGAGTATATTTTTCAGAGAATTTAATACGAAAATCAGAACAAACATTTTCATTTTTGTAACGTTTTCTTTATACTGTATTATAATATGAAAAGTTAATTGAAGACCATTTCTTTTTATGTCCCTGTAATCGAAGATTCGGGGGTATATAGTTTTATCGTGTCCGTCTGTATGCCTGTCTGTCTGTCTATCTGGCTGTCTGTTTCTCCGCAAAACCTTTAACTTTGACCAAAACTTTTCATTTATTGTAGCTATGCCTTTCATATTCAATATGTGTATATTCCTTGTGACAAGACCTTACTTTGGGTACCACCAAATTTGACCTTTTGATCTTTACCTTGGAGTTTGTCCCATTTTACAAAAAAATGCCAAATTTTTAATTTACTTTGGCTATAACTTTTTAACTGTAGATACTAGTACTCTCATACTTCACAAATGTAATCCTTGTTACATTGAACCTTTCTTAAGAAACCATCAACTTTGACCTTTGAGTTCGACCTACCTTTCAAACACTTATCCTTAGCCATTAATTTTGAACAAGTGGTGCTAGGGCTTTCCTATTTTTCAGTTGTATTTCTTGTGAGAAGACCCTACTTTGGGTACCATTATATTTAAATTGCATTAAAAAATTTAATCTTCGCTATGTTGCCATACTGGGGCATAGCTGTTTCACAAACACATTTTGTATATATAAGAGGAGTTGCGGATAACAGATGGATATCCCAAAGCGTAACAGACGGACGGACGTCCCGATCACTATATACCCTCCCGCTTTTCAAGCGGAGGATATAATAATATGTTATACTGCTGATTTTTTCTGTCAGTACGATGATTTCCACCATCGAAAAACAAAGTTTACCCCACCCTTTAGGCTCGATAAATCTTTACTCCTTTAGATTCTGAATCATCGCATTGACCTTAAGGTTTCGTCAAAGGTCAACATGTCCAAATTTTTTTTTACAACAGCCCTAAAACTATGTCAGGTATAAAGTTAAAACTTTTACAGTTTATAAATTTTTCATCGATTAACAGATAGAAAGTATCACTCGATAAAGAAATAAACTTGGAAAAAATACTAATTCGCAGCACAGTTAGGGTTACAGTAAGGAGGCGGGGCCTAATTTGTACGGGAAATGTTTACTATGACGTCACCCATAATATAAGGTCTTCATAATACCACAAAATGAAATTATTTGCTATTTCAAACAGCTGGATAGTTGTATACTACATACAAACTTACTATAACATGCATCAGTTTCGGCGTTTGTTAAATCCCACACAACAGTATATAAACGATGCATCGATCGCAAGGCACTTGTCAATGTGACGTCATCTTGCAAAAATGACGCAGTTTGTACACAGTGAGAGGCTGATCAAGTCACATTTTGTACAATGAAAAATGTCTTTTGTTCTCAAATAAAATATTATTTGCTGTAAAATATAAAGCCGTTAACTTCGATGCGATGTCTATTTTAGTATTTTATTTATAAATTGTACGTGCATTCTCTAGACAAGCGATACTGTCGTGTGTTTGTATGCAGATTCATTGAAAAAGTAATAGAAGGGCCCTAATAAATCGATTTATTGCAAGGGCATACCCTCAGTGTATCTTGTCAAAATTTTACACATAACTCAAGAAGCATTAAGATATTTGAAAAGTGCTGCGAACCTCTTGAAATCTTGCAAATAAATTAATTACAGCTGTATTTAATGTAGTTGACCAGCAAAATATTCAACCTGCCGTCCAAGAAATTAATTTTTACCAATTAAAAAAGGGAATCTATATAGGTTCGCAGCACTTTTCACAAACTACATATAGTTTTGAAAAGAATTATAAAATAAACTAAGATTTTTAACTTGGTTATGCCCTTGCAATATTGAAATTTATAGATGACCTCTAAACTGCAAGTTGTAATTGCCAAAGTCATGTGACGTCGACATCACATGCCAAGTCTAAATAAGAAATATAAATGTCCCCAACATGTAGATTTAAACTACATAAAAATTTTTTGATATCAGTGAATTCGTAAAAAGAATCGCCCATCCTTATAAAGTATGTATTTTTTATCTTAAAGAATCGCCGATATTTCCATTTGTAACCTTAACTGTGCTGCGTTGAGAAAAACTCTTCTTAAAAATGCATATATTTTCAAAAAATACACCTAATTAATTCCGTGCTCTTAGTGAAAACCATCATTGCAGAAACAAAATATGTTTATCAATGAAGGGCAAGTTGGACTTGGACTGCTTCTGGAAAGTTGTTTTACCTGTTTATTTTGTCCAAATGTTAAGACTTGAAAGTGAAAATACATTACAAATGGCAGATTTTAAAGGGTGTTGCTAAAACGCGGAACGGAAAACGGAACGGAAAGCGGAACGGAACGGAAAACGGAAAATAAATATCAAGGAAAGAACCTTGATTCGATATGAATCAGAAATAAAAAGCAATATTCATGATATTAAAGTTATATTTAATGAAAAATTAACGTAAAATATTATATATTTGTGAATTATGCTCCTCTCATAACATGTACATGCGATGGTCAATAAAATACATACTGCGATTTAGATGTATTAACTACTGTAAATCACTTTTTATTTTCGCGTAATTACGCGAGACAATTCCTTCGCGAAAATTAAATTCTCGCGTATAAAAGTATTTCTTACGATTTTATCGAGGAATAACAACTATTCGTGAAATTTATGTGTCGCTTATAAAGAGTCAATGACAATCTCTCGAAAATTTAGTGATCTACAGTATTATCCATCTGTCAAATGTTTCGTTCAAAACATTTTTTAGAGAATGCTTATTTATAAATAAAAAATCTTGTATTGAAAAAGACGGAAGGAAAAAAGACTAGTAGTAGTAGTATGTATACATACGCGTGTATCAGTAAAGACAAAAAAGAACTAGTTTTGACATACTGGTATACAGATTATGCCGCATACATTGTCGAATCCGGGGATCTTGATATGGGGAGGGGGCAGTTTGGGGTCGGAGTAGGTTCCCTCAGTCACATACATATATTGGTCACAAAAAGGACGGGGGTCTTTCTCCCCTTTAAATCCATGAGTGGCATATGATATGTATATTGAGAAATTCAAATATGAATAGCTGCAACATAAGAAAACAAGTCGTTTTACTGGGTCATTTACCCCCTCTCCCCAAAAAAGAAAACACACTTTGATAACTTAATTAAACGTATGGACGATATATTAATTTTACTACAGTAAAGATTTGCCACTCCATCTGTCCAAGATTTTAATTGATATATAGGAAGCGACTCAACTTGTATAAAATTTTTAAACCAGTTTTACAATCGAAGTGTTATCCGGGCTTGTGGGAAAGTGGTGCTCTAATAGTAATCTTATTATAGAAGTTTTTTTTTTACATTTTATTATTTTTTTTTTTACCAATTATCATGATTTATAAAAATTACAAATATCCCCTAACTGTTTTCCAGACATAACCTTTATACTATTGAAATGATCATTGAAACCTCCAACACTTTCTGAATCCCTCTGTTTAATTGATAGTAGTCAGTAAGTGTAAGAAAATAACACTGAAAGAAATTAAAGCTATGTCATTACTTTGTCAGCGCTTTTCGTAAGAGACTTAAAATGACTAATTAAACTTGTATTGATCATGGAGGGATTTAATATGTATAAAATATATCGTTTCAGAGAAATTTATATATTTTAAATGATTAATCTCAAATAATATTTTCCGTTTTCCGTTCCGTTCTGCTTTCCGTTCCGTTTTCCGTTCCGCGTTTTAGCAACACCCGATTTTAAAGGGGTCTTGTCTTTATACATACATGTATCATGCTTTCAATAACAGCCTTTCAGAGAACATTCATGTCCAACTTGCCCTTCAATGATAAACATATATTATTTCTGCAATGTTGGTTTTCACAAAAAGGACAGAATTAAGTAAGTGCATTTTCTGATACAATTTTCTAAAAAAAAATATCTTTTAAAAATATTTGTTATCAAGTGATATTTTCTATCTATTAATCAATGATATATTTATAAACTGTAAACGTTTTGACTTTTTACCACACATAGTTTTGAAGCTATTGTAAAAATATTATTTAGACATGTTGACCTTTGACGAAACCTTAAAATATTGCTATAATCGTATGTTATGAGAACAACATATCATCAATTTATTCCAAATAAGCTCAGGTGAGCATTTAGGCCAATAGGCTTCTTTATCTGATTTTTTTTTGCCCCTTAAAAATTTCAGCTTTAATCCATAGGGAGTCATTTTTCTACGGGGGTCATTTTTCTTCACGTGGGTTCTGCAAATTTTTAGGGTGGTGACACTATTTCTACGGGCAAAAGAGTCATTTTTCTACGTCGAATAATGACCGGGGGTCATTTTTCGCTGTCGAAAAATGACCCCCGGTCATTATTCGATGGGGGTCATTATTCGTCTTTACACCGGAATCAACTGCAAATGGTTTAAATTTATTTGTATTTATTTGTATTTATTTGATATGAAAGAGCATGCTATATTTCAAACAAGGCAGGTTACTGATCAAAAATAAGCTGATGAAATTTCAGAAAAAAAGGTAAATATATTTCAACCTCTGCCATAATATTTCTCAATTCGCTTTATTTCTAATTATAAATGATATGATTAGGCGAATACTTGTTTAATGATTTATTGGAAGGACATTGAACCTCCTATTTGTTGTATTTTGCAGTTAAAACCCCCGAAGCAAATGCTGTAACATTTAAATCCTACAGATTTGTCATTTAAAATACAACGGCTGAGTTAATTCATTAAGTATATTTTTTACATGCATTATTTTATTGAAATGGAAATGTATTAGAATTTTGACTCTGTCTGGCTTAAATGTGGACTAAGAGCTCCGCTTACTACTGCGTAAATTGCAAATACATTGTGTAGTTACGCAATGATCTCATGTCAAATATGAACTTTTATATACGTAGCTGTAATACTCAACTCAAGTTATTACCTTTTTTATCGACAATAATTACATATATATTGATTAATTACTTTAATTCAGCATAAAAGAATTCTAACATTTGTACCGAAATACATTAACGTTAACAAGATAAAAATTGTAATAAAGTACCAGCTAATCAGAACACACTAAGTGTAACAGGGAAAACAATCTTACCTCCTCCGTAATCCCAGAATGGGATGCTTTTGTTGCTCTGGGTCAGGTTGGGGCCTTTAAAGCTGTATTTGTATTCAAAACTGACCGTTTGCTGCCCCCCATTGGCTAGGTTAATCAAAAAATAAAAAATAACTTGGGACCACATCATGCTTTTAATGTTCTTCGAAGAAAAGTAAGTCCCCCTTTCGATAGTTGAAAATGGCTATTAAATATATATATTCCATATAATCGTTTTCGTCCCATTAAAAGGATACATTCATCAGATATCATCCAACAGGTCAACAAACTGTAGTAATAGTCTAATGAAACGCAATTTGTTTTTGGATGATTGGCCTTCTTTGCGAAAACATATTATTTTTAAAAGACTCTTTTTATTATACGTCTGTGATGGAGACAGAAACGTATTATATATTCATATTAAATGTTCACTAGACAAAATTGCTAACGCACCACCGAATATTTTACTATTTTACTTCAAAAAACCTGATTATGAAGTTTTTGATATATAAATATGTTACTTAAATGAAAAAGGTATATTAATGTAAAACCCTATAAATAACTACAATGTTTTCTGAAGTTTGACCAATTCATTGAAGAAACTGAAATCGCGTCTATTCCATTTTCGAAGAATTAAATCGCATTTTCTTTGTATTTGTGTTCTTTACTGTTGTACTAATTAAAACTCAGAAAAATGTTACACCGTACACATTAGAAGAACGTGCTAAGCAGACAGAATGGCATCTGCAGGGGATTTCTTTAGAGAAATTTGTAAAAAATGAAAACAACAAAAAGCTTCTGAATTCCACTCATGGAAAATTGTTGCCAATACATGAACAAACATAAAAAAATGTTTCCTATAGATAGCCACCGCATTACGTTAGCAGCATACAATAAGTTGAAAATTGTTCCACAAAACCCGGTCAACCGGAAGGTGAGTTGATTTGATATGGAATCTAATACACCGGGTGATCACTAGGCAATATAAGAAACAATGACTGTTTGTTATTTGATTTATAACTTGGGAACTACTTCTGTGGCAACCTCACAGACCGCCTTAAGTGATCAAGAATTTCATATCTGGGCAAAAATGGTGCGCAGTGCACAGCTGGAAATTGGTTGGAGGACAAGAAGGTCATTCAAGGGTCTTTTCATTATGCAAAAACGTTTGTCAATCCCACTGTTTTGGGAATAACGGCATATTATATACACTAATACCGATCCGGCAAATGTTTAATTCACAAATAAGAATTAATAAATGATGCGTTAGCAGTTTTGTCTAGTGTACATCAATATAATTGATATTATTATATTTTTAAATCCAAAAAAGAGTTTGTTCAAAATAGCAGAAAAAAGGGTCCCAATTCAGAATTTGTTTTATTTTGTTGAAAGGACAGAGTATTGATATTTCAGATAACTTAACATTAAATATTCCCTTTCTTTCTACATCCTGTAAATGTATGATGCATTTGACTGTGTATCCTTTTTAGCCGGTTTGGTGGAATACAGCAACCACTAAATCAAGTTACAAAGCTAAAGACACATATTATTAAACACGTAGATAAAATATGAAGAAAGGCACTAAATCAAGTCTACGCCCACATATTAAATAACTGATTTCCGCCAGCCATCGTACACGGTAAACATGATACATTTACGATATTTTTTCTTATTTTAGTTAAATCTACATACGTCTAACGTATATTAAATTGTTGACACAGACTGTTTCTCAATGCAGGTTAAAATATTTTAATAATAATAAAACTCAAATGCAGAAAAATATAAATCTTGTCATAGTCAAATAAAAGGCTATTTAAGAATTAAAATAAAAAACCTACACATATCTTTACACTTTCAACAAAATCATAATATATGTTACCAATTTGAAGCAGTTCGAAAAGGTAGAAAGACATAAGTAAATGTATGTGACATTGCCAAAAAAATCTGAACAACTACATTAAAAATTGCTGGAGATAATGTATCCTTTCTAAATATCTTTAATATTGTAGAATTGACATATAATTTACTTTAAAATATTTGAATATGATCTAATTTACTTTGCTGATTTTTAAAATTAATTTGTGATTTGTCTTTTAAGATAATGTCTGCTAAATGATTGAGAAAATCTTATGGAACGCCGTCACTGCCTTATAGCCGAACACTACAATTGCATTGTGTCAACTTTCCATTACATTATGTTAAGTCTTTATGACATTTACACACACTACTATTGCGTTATGTCAACTTTCCATTACATTATGTTAAGTCTTTATGGCATTAACTCGCACTTCAATTGCATTGCGTCAATCTTCCATTGCATTATATCAACTCTACATGACATTAATTCAAAACAATTTTACGTGGTGTAAAGATGTTTCTATATAATTTCAACTCATTATTACATTATGTGCACTCTCCACTATTTGGTCTAAGGAGTTTATTACATTATGTGAATATATCTTTAATTCAATATCAAGTCGCTATAACTCGATGTCAGAATTTCATTACATGATGTAAAAAAAATTGTCACATGTGGCCAATTCTTTACTATATTGTGTCATCAATACGCTACATGACGACGGGAATCTATTACATGATGTCAATTTTCCCTTA
This sequence comes from Saccostrea glomerata, assembly GCA_003671525.1. NCBI lineage: Eukaryota > Metazoa > Mollusca > Bivalvia > Ostreida > Ostreidae > Saccostrea > Saccostrea glomerata. The sequence goes on along the minus strand of PRKT01001934.1, from coordinate 22,787 downwards.
CTTTTTGACAAATCATTATTATGTTATGCCATTGTATCGTTACATTGTGTCTAAAATGCTTAGCCTCTTGTCAGTATATCTAAGAATATTTCAACTCTTTATTGTGTGACGTAAGGTTTAGGTTATGTCTAAAAGTTCGTTTTGTGTTTTCAATATTACATGCACATATGTTAAACATCCAAATAATTTGAATTAAACATATCAAATATTAAATTATACACAAGACTTAATTAATCCTTTCTTAAATATCAGGTTAAATTTAGAAATAGGATCATGTTCCCATGGATTCTTTCTTGACGATTGTTTTTTTTTTAACGTCGAAATTCAATGGTCGTTTAATCTCATAATTATCGCAAATCAAATAGTATGTGTCAGGCAGCAATATTTTTCTTTTTCTTTTGAATTAATTATTAAAGTCCAAAACTTCTGATCTAACTATAAAACACTGTCCTAAGTTTTTTTATCAGTCCTTAACCCTCCTTTTTAAAAAAAAAAAAAAAGTGTAAACACATAGTATTTCATACGTGCACTGGTGGGTCGGTGGGGAGAGGGGGGATCCCGCCCTCCAATCTTTAGTGACCAAAATATGCATGAAATTAATCAATTGATTTTATTTTGTAGGACATTGCATTAGTTTTACATAAAGTATAACTGAAATAAGTTGAAACGTTTTATAAAAAAATCTAAAGCCTGAGAGCTTCCGGGCTTTCACCCCCTGATCCCCAACTTAGACACCATATCGTCCCCCTATAGCTACTCCTTTCAAGAACCCAAGATCGCCACTGATATGAGCCCATGTTTACTAAGGCATGGTCAATTGATTTAAGTGAGGGACTGGTAGATTTTTGTAACAGAATTCTGGTCCTGGAATGGTTGAAAAATGACTAATTCCAGTGACGTTGCATCGTTTTTGAAAGTTTGGGATGGTTTGTCAGCCAGAAAAAATTAACGTACAAGAAAAAGTCAAAAAAAAAAAAAATCCAAACTCGAAAATCCCATTTCGGATGAAAGGGGGGGGGGGCAACTTCGATCAGTCCTAAAAAAAATTCCAAATATTCTACATTACCCTTATAATTCAGCAAAAAGTGGGGCTGAAATTCAATGAACATTTTCTACGATAAAGTTAAGTCGGAAATAAGAGGAAGTCAGACCCCCCCTCATATAATGTGTCTGTAATTCGTCCTAATTAATCAGGACCCCCCCCCCTTCCTTCCCAGTCGTGAAAACACGGTTATCAACTTTGACATAATGTTAATGTATTTTACAGCACGTAATGAACATTTGTAATCAACATAATAAAGAATGAACACAATGTAAAGATAGTTTTAAATCACAT
>PRKT01001934.1:0-18976 GCA_003671525.1 Saccostrea glomerata | reverse complement strand
TATAAAGAAACATTCATTTCACGTAATAAAGTTTTAACACAATGTAAACATATTTTCACTTCACATAAGGAACTTTTGTCTTCAAGTTATAAAGTGCCGACATAATGGAAGAATGTGTTTACTTCATGTAATGCAGCATTGACATGATGTAAAGATATTTTTACATCACCCCCTAAAAAATTGACATAACGTAAAGATATGTTCACATAAGGTAATGATAGATTGACATAATGAGTGCATAGTTTTATGCTATAAGGCAGTGATGGCGTTCCATAAAATCTTATCAAACAGATTTTACTATTGACTGAAACAATACAAAGTACTTGTTTCAAATAGGCTGCTGTGTAGCAACCGCTAATGTTATAGCACGGCTTACTGAAACAAAAATCATTAAGTGATGCAACTTTAAAGTTAAAGGTACTTCAATCCTCAGGTTCTGAAAATCAGGCATAAACTTATTGAAAATGCTCAAAAAATGTCTCTTAATTCTCAAAGTAATGTGTTTTTACCAACAGTAATTCTTCAAACTTCATCTTTAGAGTTGATCATATTATAATATATAATATTCGATTAACAAAATACATTTAACGAATATTTTGGAGAAAATTTATAAGGTATTTTAGTTTCTTCAATTTACTTCCATCAATTATAAGAATGTATATATAGTATATAAAGATTTTTCCTATCATCCAAAACACAGTAAATCACTTCTCATTTCATATCATGTTAATAAACATTGGTTTATCTATGGTTTAATTGAAAAAAAATTAATTTTTTTAAATATGCAATTTAAAAAAAAAACTTTAATAGGGTAAAAATTTCAACTTTTCAAAAGATATTTCTGAGAACTTCAAAGAACTTAAAAAGACATCGAGAGGTATAAAATGAAAATTGTTGCATAAAAATATTTAATTTTCAAACTTCCTTTTAAGACTTTGTGAATTTAATCATAAATTAAAGAGTCATCCTTCTTAGCTGAGGATCGGAGTACCTTAATGGTTGACCTTTTCAATCGCTAATGCAAAATCGCCGCTTATTGAAAGAATTTTATCATGAACATGTCAATCATTAATGCAATGATTTATGATATTAAGCGTTGTAAAAGAGTTTGTTACACTGCTGGAATGATGTCTGACCTATTCATGTCTTTAGGTGTATCATCGAGGAATATTCGTAAAATATTACGGATCACGGAATGTAGTGTATGTGAGATAAGTTTAATGCCTTACTGCCTGGCGAATACAATGTCGAGCTAACGAGTTTTCTCCACTGTAGTGATCATTTTTGTACATCCTCGTCATATTCCGGTCATTCTTCAAACAAAATGTTTTTTCTAAGAAGACAGCACTAAAAGGAGCCCTCGTCATCAAATAAAATTAGCTGCAAAAACAAACAAAATTCATAAGAACATTCAAATAATTATATCCTGATTTATAATTTTTAATGAGGACACATTAAGACAGTATACGTAGCCTAATGGGTGAACTTTAATCACTTCTTTCAATATGTTAATGAGATGCAGTTTAAATAGTTCTTCCTGGTTTATTTAAGGAAACTAAGGACAAAGAGGGACGGAGAGGAAACTGCTAAAACATCACCACATTTATTGTTGACCTTCTTTCTGAGCAGCGTTCAGTTTGCAATAATTAGCAGATTCTTTTTATATTTGAATTAACAATGATTAAATTTACGTGCCTGGACCTGGTATTATTATGGATGTTATGTTTCGCACATGGTAAGGAGGACTATTTATATGTTGCAATAATTTACAATATATGTATTACTATATGGAATTCTACGGAAGCCCATTTGGGACCTATCAAAAAGATTTCTTGAATTCGATATAACGAATTAGTTCGTTCTAACAATTTCTTTGAACTCGTTATAACGATTTTAATCTGATAAAACAAATTTGTTGAATTTGTTAAAACGAAATAAAAAATTGTTACATTGTATAACGAATTGAATTCGTTTCAACGAATTCAAAATTTTTTTTTAACAATTCTTCAATTTGTTATAAGGAATCAAATTCGTATAATCAAAATCAACAATCAGGGTCTTTAGGAAATATATATGAATTTGATATAACGATTTGTTGAATTCGTTTTATGGAATTTAATTCGTTATCACAAATTAAAGAATTCATTAAAACGAATTCAATTCGTTATAACACGTTTTAGAATTCGTTAAAACAAGTTTTATTCTCATTAACAAAGTGTTGAATTTGTTATAACGAATTTAACAAAGGATGACTGCACTTAACGCCGTTTTTGGGGTCTTTTTCAATCTTTGTTGTCACATTTATTTTTGTTTTTATTTTTGCCTTAAGTCATTTGTTATAGACTTTGATCTATTTCCAAATGAATTGCAATGTCATAATGGTTATAAACTGCTTTGCAATAAAATAATTCGTTGTTTTCTTACCTTGCAAATATCGGGATAAAGGGTACACACAGGCGGAAACGTTAATTAAAACATTTTCTGTATGTTATTTTCATATATCTGAAAAGCACCTTACTCTTTTTGAAATAGGTCAATATAATGTGAAATACGCACAAAGAAGTAAAAGGGGAATACGCATTAACTGATAATTTCCTATACATGAAACTGTTAAAATGAGGGAAAATTATACCGATGTATCGACCATGTCTGCACAGTCCAGAACATTATCTGGAATAATCTGAGCACATTTATCAACAGAAGCATTATGTCTTTGTACGCCGATGTACCCAAGAATTGAGGCGACATGGGCACATATGCCAACTAAACGTGCTCCCGATCTGCATTGGCAATACCAAATTTTAACAGGATCTTCCTTATCCAAAACATCAAACTGAATCCATAAATAATATGACTTGGATGGCATGACTGAATTTTAGCTTGGATAATGTCTGGCATATTTTAGCACACAAAAATGTCATAACTACCATCTCCGTCAATATGTTCTAATAAATAAGAAGACGCCTGATTAAACTGACCAAAAGTTAAGGTACGCAGATACTTATCTGAAAGACATGGGAAATCAGTCAGTGCATCATCAGCATCAATTCTTGTTTTGACAGCGACCCTTCTACCCGTATCCTTTATAAAACGTTCTTTTAAGGGATTAACCGTAATTTGTTTTATCTTTCGAGCATACGTTTAGCTTCTGTTTCGTCTGTAGAGGAATTGTTTGCCAAAGAATGTCTGAAAGCATTGAATTAGGAAGCTACTATCCGAACATAGTCACCTAAAAATTGAATCTGTGTATTAGTGACTATGTTTGCAAAAAATTGCTACATTTTTTATCTGCCGTTTGCAGACTCAACTGCCCATCTTATCTTACATGTAGTTACAAGACGTGACAAGTTGGCTTCTTGAACCGTATGCTGTTTTTCCCCCTTTCTCAAGAAATACGGATATTCTGACTGCAGTCCCACTGATTTTATTAAATCAAAAGAATCCCTGAACCCCTATCTAAAACTAAGATATCGTCTTTTTTTGCCCCGTTAAACAGCCCATTGCCCTCCCATGGATGTTTATTTAATATAGCAGCATCATTATTTTTACCATCTGCCAGCTACGGTCCAAGAATATCAATGATATATCCATCTGAAACAACGATCATGTGGTTTGACCAGGGGACGGCCTCTATAAACAGTATAGGATCGTTTCTGAAAGGTGTATTTGGAACTTTTTCGAATATAGATGTAAGTGCCATCTAACAAAAGGATAGCTGTGTCATTACTGTCAGATGCTAGAAGCTCTCTTGCAAAAACTGTTATATGGTTTTTAATAATATCATCTCTACAAATATTTTTAAAGCCCAGGTATTTCGGGACAAAATAAGTCATCAAAGCTTCCCTTGCTCTTTATATTATTCAGCTTAAATATCGTTCACTTTTTATATTGAATAATGTTCGCAAAATGCGGCAAGACAGCCCGGTTCTGAGTTTTGTAAGCAAAATAGCTAAGGCGGTTCTACCTGAAACTGTTCTGTGTCGTAAACCATACACTTCTGAGACTAATGAATCAAATTGGATGTGACTCAGACCTGTAAGAGACATGTAGTCTTCGCTTAAAGAATCTGAATTATCAAAGTCAATTCGAGAATTTTCTTTTTTAAAATCAACTCTCTGCATATTGTCAGCTGCTGTACTAGTTCATTTAATGTTATGATCTTTGTGACTCGTTTAAACCTAAAAGAATATTTTAAAAGTTCTGAATTTTTAAATCTGGTTTTGTCCACAAAATGGCAAGGGCAGGCACGTGCATCATCATGAAACATTACATTATGTGTCACAAAAACGTATGTACGCTTGTGGAATTCTTTTTAAGATTTTTTTTTCCATGCCACATATTGCACAATATTTACGTGATTTTGTTCCTGAATAAAAGATTGATACTTGGACATTAGTTTCAGTTTTAACATTCTTGTTCAATAAATTCCCTCTAGAAAAACGTTTATGACATTTTCCACAAATGCAATCATTTTCTACCCAACACAATTGATAAGTCTTTCTATATGTAGCATATCTCACCCCCTTGAAAACTCTGCGATGTGGAGCAGCAGCTCTTTTTTTGCAGACTATGCAATCATATGACTTCATCATGATTTCAAATTAATTTGAAACAAAATTACGTATTGCATTTTATGATATCTTCAGACTTATACTCACCAAACTGAAAAAATATAGCCCATAAAAAGCTACCTAATCCCAACCAATCAAGAAAAACCAACCAAATACACTTAAAAATATATAAATATATTAGAATGAAACGCTTTTGAGATAAATATAAGAATAATCTTATATATATCTAAGAGAAAAAAGAAAAGCCCGTGGCTCGATTTGAATGGATTGAAACAGATACATGTATAGACAATCACCATCGCTCAAGAGAAAGCGTGTTTCCTTACACGTCACGTGATGGAATTTTAGTATCCACAGAGTTACTTGGGTATAGAAATCACGTGGTTAATTATAATATTCAACAGGTAACAACGTAACCTGTTTACTATAGAGAAAGTGAACACATGAAGAAACGTTTTTTTTTCTTTTTAACCATGTTTGCCAATTGATCTCCTTTGAAGATGAGCTAATATATATAAATATACAACTACCATAAAAAGGAGAACAATAAACAAACATGCGCTGACTATGTATTAAGCCTGAAAAAAAGTGGGCGTACTCATTATCGTATGGAGGTTCCAGAATATGCGATGACTCTTCCCTATAAAAATGACTTCAAACTTCGTTAATACGAACTTTTAATTAACGTAATTACATAAAGTTGCAGCTAAGATATTGGCCATTTCCACCATTAAAAGAAAAATGCCCACTTTTAAAATCAATTATGTCGCAATTTCTAAGTTTCCTTAAGTACGTGCAGTCATCCTTTGTTATTACAGAATAAATTCATCATAACGAATTCAAATAAACTGTTATAACGAATTACATTCGTCATCACAAATTCGACAATTCGTTCCATCGAATTCAAAAATATTTTTTGATAGGTCCTAAAAAGACTTCCGTAGATTTGTGGGTACGCCAACAATCTGAGGAAACTATCTGTTTAAATTGAAAGCCTTAATCACAATCCGAGATAAAGGATAAGACTATTTGAGGGAAGGAATTCATAATATGTGGATATTCGTTATAAGAGATTGTTAATCCGAGAGAACGAATTGTTTAATTCGAGATACGGTTTAATGTATTTGATTTCAACAAATCTTGCTTCTTGGTGCAGAAGGGAGCTAGAATAAAATGTAACTTAAAAAAGACTACAGGAAAACCTCTTTGCAAATCAATTAGAAGTGAACATTTGAGTCTTTTTGACGTTCACGAAATCTCTTAAACTGTGCAACAATTGTTCCTATATGCATAGTATAAAGAATCTAAGAACAAATTTAATCGTTAATTTCCTAAATTATTTAAGCTCAATGAAGGTCGCTTTTCCTGCTTTTAGCATTTTTTCCGTTTTGTCGACATTTATGTCCTTTCAGATTTTTAAAATTCCTTCACTGATTCAAAAAAAAAAAAAAAAAAAAAAAAAAATAGAATGACGGTTTAAAATGCACAGTAAGATTATATTGCATTGTGTTAACCAGAGAGCTATGCCGAAGTTAATTTTTGGCGATTTAAATTCTATTATGATTTTTCTCTATATGAAAATTAAAATAGAAAAGATATTCATTCCATTTCAGGACAGAAAATTTATATCTCAACAGAATTTCTAAATGGAAGGCTGATATTCAAATGGACCAATGTTTCGACAATTCGTAATGATATAATCATCACTAAGGATTCTCAATCCAGTTCTTGGATACAGGTTTATGATGACCAGTACATAGTGGAGGATGTAATGCAATATAAATCAGTCACGATTCAAGTACGGGAATATAAGAACGCAAACTTTATAGAATTTGAAGACTACGAAAAGACTTACAACGGTAAGTATAATTTAATAGGATGTTAAAAAAATAAATATCAGTTTTTTCAAAAGAAACGCAATGTTTTAAAGGTATTTAAGATGTGAAAATTTTCCATAGAGAACAATTGTAACGATCAAAGTACGGGAGTATAACGGTCAAGACTTTAGTGTTATGGAGTACAGTAAGCTATGAAACGGTAATTTGAAAAAAAAGTCACATATAATAAGAAGGAATGGATTTAAAATGTTGCAAAACAATCTAAAGTTTTCCATTTTGCGCATCATAAAATAAACAAGCCAATTCAGAGAATTTAATTGTGTCCCCCGCTTAGGGAAAAAGTAAACCATGCGCAGGTAGGGGGTCGGGGGGTGGGGGTGGGGGTAGGGGTGTGTGTTCGGATCCCCTAGACTGAATTTGTAAAATTATTGAATGTATACTGAAGCAAAAAAAAATTTGCCAATATGGATAAAAAAGGTTTGATTGATTATTCTTATTATGTGTGTAGAAGATTGTTTTTACATGGACTATTTACCACACTGTAATGATAATTTTATGAGTTTGTACAAGCCAGACCTCATAAATTTTTATTTCACGTGCTGAATACTATCATTAAGTAAAATAAAAAAAAGAGTATTTCGATAAAAAAATTGATGCAAAGCCTGGCCCTTTCACGTGTGAAGCGAGATACATACCACTAGACCACGGAGCCGCTTGATTATGGCGAAAATTATATACAAACATGAAGTCACATACATGTATATATTCACTGTATATTCACTTTCGATATATTGTCTAAATTTACACAATGCATGGTGTCTATTAAACCTTTATTAAACAGTTCTAATAGATGTAATAAGAATATAAACTCCGTCGAGAACCTGTTTTATACGTAATATCTCTCCTTCATGCCCCTGTGCTAAAAAAGTGACATGTAATACAATAAATACTAATGAAACAAACGAGTCGGGATACTTTGAGAGGGGTGGGAGAGGTCCTAGGGATTTTTGGTATCAAATTAGATTGCAAAAGCTCAAGATCCTCTTGAAATATCGCCCGAAAGCGATAGTGTTACACACAAACAGAATGTATGTATTTATGACCTTGAACTTTGACCTTTTGTCCTCAAAATCAATAGGAGTCTTCCTTAAGCCACAGGGAGTTGTTATGTAAAACTTCATTGCAAAAGCTCAAAAGGTTCTCGAGATTTCGCGCGGAAACGAAAGTGTTATAACAGACAGAATTTGCGAATTTATGACCTTGACCTTTTGACCTCAAAATCAACAGGGGTCTTCCTTAAGCCACAGGAAGTTGTTATGTAAAGGTTCATTCTCTATAAGGCTATTTTCCAGCCTACCATAAAATCACTTTAAAATGTGATTTTATATAACCATAATCATTCTTGTGCATGATTTTGAAGCATAAGAACATCAATGCAAGTACATGTTGACTATCCATATACATGTAAATAGTCAATACATATAACTCAGAGCGGTTGCATTAATTAAAATATACATCTCTAAGTAAAATGAAATAGCGTCATGAAATAGCTTTGCTTTTATTTAATTACTCGTGTTGCACGATACATACAATTAAAAATGCCATCTAAACTTTATGATTTTACATGAATAAAAGTTGAACCCCCCACCCCTTTTTCTAACGGCACAATATAAAATGGAGTAGAATTTTCACAGTTATTTAAATATGCATATCAAATTCTGAAGTTTTCGTATATACTAGTATACGTACTTGGACCCTAAGGATTTGATGCTCCTTTCCACTCTTGAAACCTGTTGGTTAAATTCAGTCTCTTTCCCAGTGCAGCGTCAAAAACTTGCTTAGCACGAATAGTGACAGTTCCCTGCCTAAGTCTTTGGGATTTAAAGTAAATGTGATGAGTCTTTTTGATGTTATCTTTTAAAAAAAGTCCCATCCTGCGTTGGGGGTTGGTTAGTAATGCAACTATGCATAAACACTTATGTGTTTATCATCCTTAAGTGGATGATCTCTTTATCTGGTTGAAAAATCCTTAAATGGGGAAAAGCGACATTCAAATATCAATCACATATTACATTTAGGAATCTCTCTCCTCTTTACCAGTTTATTTTCTAAGACAGGACTACTGTTATCGTAACTTATATCGATGCTATCAAAGAAGTGTGATGAAAAGACTGAGTCCTCTCAATATCAAGACCCAGTTTACAAAATATGGATCACATAATACTCGTATGGAAGTATCAATATAAAAATTATATGTGTACCCATAGGAAAAAAGTCTATAACACAAATAATAAATGCATGTTACCGCTTCAAGCAAGATTGCTTTCATCATTTCTAGAACATATACAGTACTCATAAGGAAATACAAAGAATATATGCGGTACTCATAACAAAATTCAAAGAAGAAGCATATATAGATATACTAAACTATCATTATAAATGTAAAAAATAACTCAAATGAAATCACACCTTATAGCCTTAGTTTTTATTTCGTAATTTTTATCAGACATTTCAAAGAAACGTCTCCACTTGTAATTTAATGATACCCAGTCTTTTCCGTCTTTTGATTTTTAGATTTTTAAGTAAAAAGTTCACATTTTTTAAAGTAAATATGCATGGCTGATATTAATATTAGTAAATCAATAGAAAATTGTATTCTAACCAAAAGTTTATAAAAAGAAATAATCTAAATAAGCTGATATCCTTCATTGTGAGTAGTTAGCTTTTTCTGCAAATATCGTAAAAATGAAGTGAAAAGTTTTAATTTAGATGTCATAACCACCTTTAACCAAATTCATAATTTGGTAGTAACTTTTTATGTTTATAAGAAATTTACATACAAATTTTGATGTTGGTTAAAGGTGGTTATGACATGCGTAGGAGTTATCTAACATAGCCACCCTCTTCAGTTTTCCCATTACTCTAATGCAAATACGGACCGATATTACCTTACTTTGTGACTCTATATCATTAAAAATACTATTGTATCATTAACCAACCGATATTTATCATTAAATTGGAACATAAGCCTAATGATTCATGCAAGTTTTATGGAAAAAAAAAATTGAAGTCATTGTAGGCCGCAAAACGGCCTTACAGAGAATGATCCTTTCATTGCAAAAGCTCAAAGGGTTCTCCAGATATCGTATGGAAACGAATGCGTTACAGACAGACAGAGAGACGGACGGACAGACCCAAATTAATATCCCCCACTTTTCAAGCGGGGGACAAAAGACCAGCTGCATCTAACAGGTGACAGTCAAATGAGATTGTCAAAATAAATTCGACGCAGAGTGTGATGCATTCTTTTTTTTTTAAAGAATACTAAAATCGTATGATAATGTTAAAGGTTTCCAAAAATAATTCAGTTTAACAGTATATATACGTGCAAAATTATTTTTTCATGAATTATTAATAACACATCCTCACAGCTTTTCGTAATTCGTAAATAAGGCCAACTTTAAAACAACGTTTACTTGCCCTCTCCAGACTCGGATTGAAAAATGGAGTCGGTAGGTCGGTGAGGATTTTTTAATTAAAAAATATCAATTTCAATAAAAAAAATAATTTCAGAGTACATTTAATAAATTACTGCTTCCTTGAGATTATGAACAGTTATGAGTCGGCAAATGTTTGCTACTCGGAAGGGAGAGGGCAAAAACAACATTTCTTTAAGATGTTTTTTTATTCAAGTTAACATTGAAATGCGTATTTCAAGAATTAATATCTTATTCTATTTATTATCATTGATTACTGTCTAGTTCAGTTGAATAAGGTTCATTTCTAATCGGCTTTTAAAGTTGATATGCTTTTAAACAGTAATCCTATTTCATATAACATCATTAACTGTTAGTGTTTTGAGGAACCCGAAGATGTGCGGACATACATGACAGTTGCTATGTATAAATGTAGGCAAAATGAATCAGAATTCAAAAAATATGTTAAGGATTGATGCCAAAAAAAAAAAAACTACAATATACATGGTTTTCCTTCAGGGTTTTCATGGACGCTTATTGTGCTAAATTTTAAATACTAGATTCTAAAATTAAATTCAAAACATATTCAACATCAAATCGTCTAATACATAATTATGTACTATTTGTCGTTAATTAGAATCGCAATCCAAAAGAAAATTTTTCGTATGTACACTATCAACATCGAACTTCTTGCGTACAAAATCAAAATTATATTTTTGATATTACCAAATTGTGATATTAGGCGATCTTATCGCAAATGGCAAATTGCTGTTCAAAAAAAATCCTTTGACAACATTAAAGACTGACACATTTTCAATAATAGAGTCAATGTAAGGATTGGATAACAACAAACTCAATATTTCAAACAAAATTCAACTTAGATCATTTGTTATCATTGATATTCCACGTATCTTATTCATTTTTTCCCCCAAAAATTTACTTGTTTCAATAGACGCCAAAGCAATTTGCAATGATAAATACTGCTTAGATAATAACAACTTTAAAAATACCTCTTGGGTAATCCTTCTCTACTCCGAAAAACTTTAATAATAGCAGAGCATTTTATATAATATTGATATCTTAGGTAACACAATTAGGTCGGATGAGTCGGATACCTTAACTTGCCTTGGTAATTTTTTTTCTAGCCCTTTCTCATATCACTAATGATATAGTGAATTGCAGAGAAATGTTCTCTTAGAAAATTTAAATAATACCTTAATATGTGAATAATTTTCAGGGAGACCACCTGGGTTTTATTTTGGGAGAACTATAGTAGAAAAACTCTTTTATTGTATTCTGTGTTGTGTGTAAATTTACATTGATTTCAAGTACAAGTTAAGTTTATAAATGTATAACCGGTTTTTTGGCGGGACACAGATTTGGCGATTTGAGGTTGCGTAGATATACCATCACTTTTGGCGGTTAATATTTAAGAGAATTCAAAACTATTACCCTTAATTCGCATGTAAGGGCCGCGCTCTTGTAACGGATGCACACCTTTTAATTTGGTGGGTAATTCTGGGGTAAACGCAGATACCATGAATAAATTGCACACCAAAAGGGCAATTACATACATAGCTCTTATTTCAACTGCACAAATAATGAAGAACATTTTTTTAAAAATTAAATATTTGTCTCATTTAAAAACCAAAAGTAGGACACAGGCTTATTTTTTTCTCAGCAAAATTAGTTTACATGTAAGCTACATTTACGTATATTTAAGTCAATTTCGTATTTTAATAATTCTTTAATTCATTGATAATACAAGTTTGTGACTTGATTACGTAAATATTTCTTTTCTTGATCAACGCAAGCATGTTATGACATTTTCCTGAAAATTATTTCAAATCGCATGTCTGTGTTTACATACACTAACAATCCCAAGTGCAGTACTTTCACACATATGTATTAATTGATATCAGGTATTTAATAAGTACAAGTAGTGTAAGAAATTAAACGTTAAATAACTTTATTGTTGTTGAGTGTTCGAAGCCATTGTTAAACACCCATGACCTTAATTAGGGTCCTTTTGCGCAGTGCGAAAATCGCAAAAAAGATAAGTTTTTGAATTTATAGAACTGAATATTTTTGTTTATTAAAAATAGTATCAACTGACTGTATATAATGTAAGACTTGTAGATGGACGAGCTACACGAATAAACGTTTTAACAATAATGTATTAGAATAATAAACAGAGTGATTAACAATGACTTGCAGAATTACACAAAGATTAAGATGACAAACGTCCAGGCACTGACACACACGTGATGCACTCTCAGGTCTCTCTCTCTCTGAGTGAGGAATAAAACTTTGTTTTCCATTCCAACTGTTGCAAAAAATGCAAAAAATGCAAAGTCATTCTCTGTAAAACCAGATCCTTTATCTGAATGTAACAGATTAGGTGGTCCCAAAATGGAAAACAATCTATTCAAAATTTTTATCTTTGTGTACACAGTAGCAACACACAGAAGCCACGCAATGACGATCCTGGTAAGGTCATCCAATTACGTAAAAATGTATTCGTACACTGTCTTAGATTTAGGAAGCGGACCAACAAAGTCACAATGAAGAATTTCCCATGGAGTATATGCTGTAACCGTCAGACCTAAAGGACTCTTAGGAACACGATGGGGTCCTTCTACACAAGTTTTGCACTGAGCAATGTAGTCCTAGACTTCAGAGAGGGTGATCCTATCATTGACATATTTTGTAAATTCCAAAGTTCTTTGAGCTCCAAAATGTCCTAGGGAATGTCGCTCAATAATCTCCTGATTTGCTCGCATCTGACGGGTCACCACCGAACCAGGTAACTCAATCTCATTAGCATTGTCACATCCTTTCACATGCTCTATATCAAACTGATATTCACTTAATTCTAGTGCCCTAGGAGAATATTTAGGCTTGGGACATAATGAAAGTCAATGGTTTGTGATCAGTCGGAAGTAGAAAATTCCGGCCACACACAAAATCTCGGAACTTACGAATTGCCCAGATAATAGCTAATGTTTCACGGTGTATGGTAGAATAATTACGTTCTGTCTTTGTGAGTTTCTTTGAAGCATATGTTATCGCATGTAATAAAACACCAGCAAGTCCAGTATCACTGGCGTCAGTCTGAACAATGAGTACATTTTTGGGTGTTTTAACACAGGTGACGACATCAGACACTGTCGGAGATTCTGAAATGCTGATTCGGTAGACGAATTCCCGATGTTAATTAAATTTAGTGGTGCCTCGTCCTACATGTATGACAGAATATCATTTGTACGTGTTGATTGGCTGGAATTTAGGTGCCCATTCCGTCGCCTATTTCCGTCGCATATTGATTCCAGCAGGGGCAGGGCCTCTCCTCAGACCTGTCTATTATTCTCTCTCCTTATCCTTATAAGCGGCATGCTTATACATTTTGTTTAAAAGATAAGTTTGTTATTTCAAGATAGGTATGAATACACAACTGAATAATGTTAGTACCGATACCATGCATTAGAGCAGGCTGCACTTTGTCACCCGCAAATCTTCGAAAAAAAAAAAAAAAAAAAAAAATTGACGCCATCGAAAGTGAACCGGGTTTCAAATGTATTCTAACGCGTTTAATATCACTGATTATTCAAAATACTTATACTTTGTCCTTTACTTATCCATTATTTTAAACAATTTTAGCTCTGAATTTCCAAACCGTCTGCTGGTTATCGGCATCGATAGAAAAAGGAAATGTGGATATTTTAAGTTCAGAGTCAAACACGGGATGTTTAAATACATTTTCATGTGCAATATTATTCCCTGTGAAGGCTGCCTGTAAGAAATAGGAATCCCAACTTAACAATACTGAATACTTTAAAAGATGAAAATCTGATTTTTTTCTAATAAACATTCTGTCAAAAAATAAAGTTCCTCACCAAATTATTTTGGTCTGGAATTTAATCATGGGGTTTTAATTGAATATAGTTCAATTAGCATTATAGAGTCCAAATTAATTGTAAGAACTTTTTTAAATACAGGGTGAGAAAAATCCTGCCGAAAAGCTTAGGAGTGCACCTACCTAATGATAATGACATTTTATTGAATTTTAAATTATAGCAATAATATGCAAATAAGTACATATATCATTAAAAAATGTAAAAGATCATCTGTTCCAATTATGAAGATTAGGAAGCAAGCCAAAATTACAGTAGCATAGAAATCAATTACTAGTATTCAACTAAACACAATAAATAACTCATTTAATACCTGTTATCATACATGTATGAGACAAATTGACCTTCCGATTAAGGATTCCAAAAATCAGGCTCATATTAAAAAAAAAAAGATCTCATAGAGCAAAATGATATTTTAATGAAAGCAAAATATTTATACATACTTTATGCTTGATAAATATTCTTTTCCTATTAATATCCAATAATAACAGTTAGCAGAAGATATTTAACCGTCAACACTCTTTTATGATCTGTAGGTTTTGAATAATTGTGTCATTTTATTTCCTATTTTAGTCTCTGCTGTAGAGGCTATGGTGGGTGAATCAAAAAACATTTCATGGACTGCCGAATATTTTCCAGTTGTTGGATTTTACTTCATTTTTCATGAATATAACGGTAGAGTTTCAACAGTAATAAGGATAGAAAATGATGATCCGCCACCGACTGAAAAGTATGTATATCACTCCCGACCATTCAATTCTGTTAACATACTGCTAGAGGTCAGAAACATAAAAGTGGAAGATGCCGGATATTACGTAGGAAGTGTCTCAGAGGCGCATGCCTGGATAGAAGGAGGATGTGTTCTTATTGTCTCTGGTAAAAGCAGTTTTTCTTTAAAAATAAACTGGATTGCATGTTATGTATCTCTACCCTATAATATCGTATTTCTACAGTAATTTATCGATACGCATTAACAATTGAACAGAGCTGTTAACTGTTGTATATATGTAAAATCTAGAAACTAAATCTGCGCTAGTTCATGAGTGTAATGCTAAATGCACACATAAAAATATATTTAGGTATACCAGTGAAACCAATGATAACAGGAAAACTTAATGTCAAGGTGGAAAAATTTGCTTTCTTTAAATGTGAAAGTAGATCAACATCGGCTCCATACTATTACAAGAAATTTCCGCCATTATCGTTTTCATGGTTTGTCAACAACAGCAGACTAGACAGAGAGGTTAGAGAGACCTACAGCTTTACTGTCACCAAAGACGTTAAATACAACCGATACAGCTGTCAGGCAAAGGAAACTCTAGAATCAGAAAAAAGTGAGGAAATTCATATTAATCCTTTATGTAAGTATAGTGGTAACAATTTCATATTTATATATACATCTTTTATATTCATTATAATTTGTTTATTATTTATCATATATTTTGCGAAGAATGTGATGATTAAAATTACCTGCACGTCTTGGTTGATATTAATTAATTCATAATAATTACTTTATGCTAACATAGGAAATCTCAGTCATGCCCCTTTGTCTTTTACAGAGGGTAGTCAGCTTGTTATTAAAGAAAACATGAATTATTAATAATTATTCTAATAATGCATGATAACATTGAAACATAAATCAACAGTTGATTTGAGCTTTTTAAAATATTTTTTAATAATGATACTTTCATTAATTCATTTGACAATTCAAAACTTATATAAATCTGTTTTTTGAAGCAGTAGAATTTGAAAATTAAATAGAGTGACAACTATCAGAAAAGGGACATGGACACTTTTTAAATGGTGCTATTTTTTTTTTTACAGATGGTCCAGATACTATACTTGTAACCCCCGAGCCACCCATTGAAGTACTAAGTATTCATGACGGCGAAACTTTTGGTCCATACACCTGCTCAGCTGACTGTAACCCACCTTGTACCGCGCAGTGGAAGTATAAACATCCAGAAGGTGGTTTCAGAGACGCTACACCAAATGGGACGTCTGCAGTTACCATACCAGTACAAACAGCGAATAGAAGTAGTATGGCGCTGATTCAATGTGTTGTAAGCGGCATTGAGGGCAAAATATTATCACCTATCAAGTTTAACATTCAGTGTAAGATTGTTTTAAAGCATTGTCATAATATATTAGCTACAATAAAAAAAAATAAAACGAAACAAATAAAATAAAAACAAAGCCACCCCAACAACGCAAAAAGCGCAAAAAAAATCTACGTTTAGAGGTTTTTTTTTATTCTTTACTGTCCTACTTTTTTGCAGCAAAGTTAGAACAAAGTTAGTTTTTATATCACAAACCCCTGGTAAGATATCTACTTACATGGTTTTGAAGTGATCGGTTTGACATCTGCCAGTGGTTAGCATTGAAAGTTTTGCCTAGGCGTCGAAACATTTTATAAAAACTATTTATAATTAACTGAGTTTTTAATTTAGAATTAGGAGAGTGATTTACTCTGGTTGTTAAAAAGAAAGAAAATCTCGTAATAATACTGATTAGATTATTTGATTGACAGGATACATGTATAAGTAAAACACCCAAAACAGCCGTGTCTGTTTGAATTCGTCTAAACATTTTCTTAGCTTTTTTAGTTCTTTTAGGGCAAACCTAATTGAAAATCTTGTTTTCTACAAATACCCGTTCTGTTTTTATTCTTTTCCTTAGATTTATCGTATCTAAAGATATATATTAATGGCAATCTTCAAAATAGCCGAACAGTTGATGAAGGATCTCCTCTACTTTTGGCATCTAACATGGAGGGAAATCCAATTCCCGAAATTATTATGAGAAAACTCACTGGTAACGAGATCCTGGGACAACATAGAAGTACCTGGTTAAACCACACAATGATAATGGAAGCCAAGTGCTCTGACACAAGCACCTACAGTTGTGAAGGAAGCTCTTCAGAGTTTGATAGGAAATATCACACGTTCAATATCAATGTTCTTTGTAAGCTAAGTGTATATACTTTATGATTGTATAGATAACTAAATTCAAATATTTCAAAATATTTATTATTTTTGTAGCAAGGGGATTCAATATTTACATGTACACCTGTAGCTACAATATTTTTGTGTAAATAAAAAACTATATGGTATTTTACATTAGCTTATGTTATATAAATATTATACAGGTGAATCTCGATGGCTCGAACTCCGATCTCTCGAAGTTCTCTATCTCTCGAAGTGAACCTCCGGTCCCAGTTTTCCTCTATATAACTAAGCAAATTTACTCCTGATCTCTCGAACTTCTATCTCTCGAAGCTCTCTATCCCTCGAACCAAGATCTGGGTCCCGTTACACACATTTCATTGTTTTTTTACTCTCTATCTCTCGTTTAGATATCTCATGCATACGCGCCAATCAAACGTGAAATTAATACAGCTTGGATTTACCTGAATAATAGTGAACTGCTGGCATGGAGGTGTTAATTGGGTTTTTAAATAGATCACACGACACCTGTGGTTCGTCCATGTGTAGATAAAATTAATTGGTTATACTAGCAATTGGTTATAAATTATAAACGAATCGCTTCACAACTTATTTTGACTTGAAACCAGGACGACAATTTTTAGAAAATAGTTTGAAAAAGTACGAGTCAATCAGTTCTGATAGACTATGAACTTTAATTACAGTCTACATAATCCCATAATGTCAACCATTGCACAGAAAACCCTTTCTCAAGGATTGAATACTGATTGCGAGAAATCTGGTGAACAAGCCAAGCTGACATAGCTATTTAGCTTTCATGTAATCATGAAATAAGAACAAATAGATATTGAACATTTAGGAAACTGTTTCATTTATTTAAAATACGATCATTGTTGTTGATTTCAAGTAAATTACCTGTAAAATACGATTGAAAACTTTCTATGACTTCATTAACATATACTTCCGGTATCTACATGTTTCATAGCAGAACATTGATGGTCGGAACTGAAATTTCCGGATTTTATTTACTTCCTATCTCTCGAACCCCTCTAACTTTTCTTGCTGTCCCTTAAACTTCGAAAGATCGGAAGTCACCTCTTATTTTCAGCAAATAGCTTTTTCTTTTACGTGTTAGGATAATAAACAGGTGATTTTTATATAAACTTTACATGTACATGCATGTTAATTTGGTACCAAACTGAATCCATATGCATGTACCTTTTAAAACATGTTTAAAACTTCTGTTTACCAGAAAAAAAAAGAAACATATGTTGTGAAGATGTGTACATGTATAATGAATTGCCTTTAATTGTTTTTCCTTTACTTATTTTCTGTATATTTTCCCTGAAATTTAATTAGGCCCAAATTTCTCAAATGTTAATATACTCCATTTTTATGGTATTCCAGGCGACCCTCGCCTCGATAAGTCGACTGTAGTTAAAACCAACTATGGTTCCATGAGTGGCCCGGATGTAAATGTTCTTGTGACTGTGCCGGTGATTGCAAACCCTGCCATATCTCTATCAGGGATCACGTGGTCAGGTCCGTCAGCGACGTCTATTTTAACCAATGTAGATTCGCAAGGAGATATTTCTATATACAAACAAATGATCAGAAGCAGCATTCCCATTCCTGACCAGAGAGCATTCGGAAACTACTCACTGATGTACAATGGAAAAAAGATCATTGATATTACAATTAATGCCGAAGGTTGTACTTTTTAAATATTATGTTAATTCTACTGAATGAGTTTTTATCTGTGTTATTGATGCTAGATCCATATTAACGTCAAAATCAATAAAAAAACTATTTTTTTACTTAAATAACAGCTTAATAACATTATTCAGAAATAAAGCATTTTCATCGAGAGCAAATTGAAACAATTTTATGGAAATCATCAAAAAATATATCCATTTTAATAATTTTGAAAGAAAACACTATTGTGAGACATCAATCTGCAATAATGTATTGGATCTCATCTGAAATTATTAAGACATATCCTCTTGAATAATAAAAAGAATACCTGTTCTTTTACACCTTTTACTTATTTTATTTGTAAGCTAAACCTCAGCCACCTTTGAACTTTACCGGTTATTCCTACGCCTCTGGATATGTCAATCTTACCTGGATATCAAACTTTAATGGCGGACCAGATCAAGTCTTCACCTTGTATCGTATAGAAGGATCCAGCTGGAGAGAAATTAAAAATCTGACAGACCCGGGGGAAGGTAA